>CM076577.1:368144325-368440585 GCA_034641835.2 Pinus albicaulis
GATCCGCCCTGCCACCATCGTTGTAGCCACCATCACTTCCATAAATACGGTTGCCTCGATCACCGCTTCCACTGTAACCCCATTACCGCCGCCCCCATGGTAGCCACGCGAGCCACAACCTCCACTACCGCCCCCTGTTTCCTCTGGACTGAGCTGGGTTAACGGTGATGCTCCTCCCGTCAAGCATCTTGCCATTCATTCATCAATGGCATCCCTCATCGATTACCGAGGTCCTCACGCGTTAACGATTGCAAAACCATGGATCGGCCTGCCGCAGCCGTTGCAGTGAGGCTATGGTTTATCAGTTCGATAAAAGATTAAAACAATTTCACCGCCATTTATTAATTTATTTTCATTTTAAATTTTCCCTCCAAATGTATTTGTTTTACTTTCTCTGATTTTAGTAAAAAGAGTAAAAAAAATTCACGGCTATTTTTTATTAATTTATTTTTATTTTTTCAGCTTTCTATCCGTGGATTGAGAAAATTTCTCTCCAAATGCATTTAATTTTACCTTCTAAGATTTCAGTAAAAAAATAAAAATAAAAAATAAAAAAAATAAAAAAAAATAAAAAATTCACCCCCATTTTTTATTAATTTATTTTCATATTTTCAGCCTTCTATCCTTGGATTGGGAAATTTCCCCTCCTAATTCATTTGTTTTTACATTCCAAAATTTGAGAGAGTGGGAAGGATTCCCCAAGGTTTGGAAGTTCCAGCCTTTTTTATGCATTTCCTGGCAATGAGGGTCACTAGAGCCTCTTGAGTCCTTGTTGGTCTATGGAAAAGGTTCTCAAGGAAGCAATGAAACATATCAGCCTTAATATATCATTAGTTTTAGATGTGAAGATATCTCATTTATATAGTATTATAATTATATTATTGTTGTAGTTTTAATTTTTGTTGAGTTATAGAGTTAATGAATATATGTAGTGTATGTAATGATTTTAATGGAGGGTGTTATAAGATTAATTTAAGGAAATTGAAAAATGGAGAGGGTCATGAAATCAATACAAATATTTTCATAGGGTTTAAGGGGTGTCAAGGGGGCAGAATATTGCAATTAAGAGAACTATATAGCAATTTAGGAAATATTGATACAAATTGCACATATGTATATGTTGTGGTGCAAATGTAACAATGTTTTTGAAATTCTTTTGTAAGGTATGAATGGTCAAGTTTGCCATATTTTTTAGAAGTATGCATGTGTACGTAATGGTGGACTAAATGACTTATGTTAGGTGGGATGAGGTTGAACCCCAACAAATACAAGCAAGGAAATCAATCTAGTAACAAAGTTGGTGGTGTGGGTCAATGAGCATTGGGCTATTTAACTTGCTTTCACATACATTTGTTTTTTGGATTGAAATTCTTTTCATGAACACAAGCAAGTAGCAATTAATTGATTTTAGACATTGCAATGTGGTAGAAGCATCTCAAAATCTATGAAAGCACCACTTTAACTCAACAGTCACAACTAAGTGGTATCTATTCTACGAAAGTCACTCTAGACTTGTACCTAACCCTATCTTAAATAAACAACCCCCTTAAGAAGGCAATTCGGCCCATGAGGGGTGAACATGTCACATGGCAATATTGAACACTTGTGGGGGAATAATAACACACTATTTTCACCCACCAAGCAATAAGAAAGTCCTCATCAATGTTATGCACTACTTTAAATGGGTTGAGTGTCCTTGGATGCCTCGAATAATCATATTGAATTTATGTGATTTTAACTAAGTTAACCAAAAAAACATGTATTCAATATTGGTAACAATATTTGCACACTATTTATTTCATTGACCATTCAAATGAGGCTTTACTACTTGTAACCAACCATACATGTAGTTGATCAAGTTGACCAACCTAACACACTTCTACTAGTGATAACCAAAAGGTACATGTTGGTAATCGGGTGACCAATGTGGTATGCCTCAACATTCGTAATTAAACATAAATGTTGTTGATGGGGTTAAACAGCCTAACATACCTCTCGCAATTGTAGTTAAACATGCATGTTGATAGGGTTAATCTCCAAGATAGCGTTAATAAAAAATAGATGTTAATAACCAACCTAACACATCACTAACAATGACAATGGAATGCGCATGTCAATAAATAAATTAATCAACATGACATGTTGTTCATTAAAATGATTGACATGACACACAACTCGCTAAGTTGACCAACTTGACAAACTATTGGTTTTGTCAATGAACTAAAATGCCTTTAATGAACACAACCAAATGTGCATGATGTTGAACAAGTAAACCAACCTGACATACCTTTAACAATAGTAACAATGCGTGAAATTTGTGGATTGGGAAAGCCAAACTAACATACCTATGATAATCGGAATCACCATACATGCCTATTGTGATTAACCCTGCACGAGTTTCGTTGATTTCGTGCAAAATTAAGCATGTCATGCAACTCTTAGACTAACATTGATACATATACAAATTAAGTTTGTATTTACTTGTTAGAATTGTGTTAAAGTGCTTCCCCTTTAAATGTCACAATTTTGAATCCAAGGGAAATTAAGGTATGTATACCTCCATGGATTAAATATTTAAATCATTGCATGAAGGGCATATATTGTCCCATGAACTAGGGGGTCTCACATGCCAATTTAGCATCTACCTACATTATAACTTTATATTAAATACTATTATTATTTTCTTGTGTTAATATGAGTGCTTTTAATATTTAATATACAGTTAAGTATATTACCCCTTGACTAATTAGTGAAGTATTTAATATTGGATGAGAGAGTTGTAAGGTTAAAATTTCTATACCTCGTGTTAATTTGGGTGTTTGTATAATTTCAATGCAAAATTGGATTTCATACATATCCATGGATCCATTAAAGGCATTTACACATGCGAACCAAAGACATTCAATAGTTGGGTTAGAACTAGCGGTTGGGAGGAGTTCATTATCATGTTCATCCAAGGGTTTCGATACTAGAGAAATTAGGGCATGTGTTTGATTTATGGGCTAATGTTTGAATGATATGAAGAGACGAGTTAGTGCAAGTCCTTCTTATGGTAAGGCCCTGCACCTCTTCCTTTATTTCTTAAAGTAAACTTGAAAGAAGTGATTACAAATATATGATACATATAATGTGCAAACCGTTCACAACATCGCGACATTAAACATTTACATGAGATGCAACTTATTTCATGTTCAATAGATTTTTTCCTTTAAAAAATAAATATATGGTACCATGATATAATATAGTGATTCACCAACATTGACCATCAAACAAATGACCTAAACGATAAATGTTATGTATGGTCAATATCATCCACCATAAACTATGATTATTAGCCACTCTGACACCCCTAAGTTTATGGTCACTCATTGAACATGACTCCAAGAGTCATTTCGAGCTTCTTAAACTTATTCTTTCCGAAAAGACTGACAAGGATGTCTCATCACTGTAGCATTTTTTTTTCAACATCTTTCATCAAATTCTCTGCAACTGCATTTTTATTTTATCCTTAATTAACATTTCAATTCCACGCGTTTTCTTATTGTGTATTTTAAAGGGTTTCCTTCATTCTCGTGGCAGACACGGAGTCGCATTCATGGGTCCTTCTATGTTTTGGGGACCATCTCATTACTTGCAGTGGTTTCTCTCTGAATCAACACATGGCAAGCACGGTATGATCAAACAAAACATATTAGCACCTAAAAGGCCATCGATTTTGAGTTAATCCCTACCCTACAACATGGCCAAATTTTTGGTTTGAATACTTTTTTTCAATGAATAACATCATTGTGAGTAAAAATGTAATGCAATTTGGCTTGGCATCTTCTTGCTTCATTAGGGGGTTTAATGGGTTAGGGTTTAAGGGTTTAGGGATTAGGGGTTTAGAGGTTTAGGGTTTGGGGGTTAAATGGGTTAGGGGTTTAGAGGTTTAGGGGGTTAGGGGATTTAGCAGTTAAGGATTTTACATGTTAGGAGTTACGGGTTAATGGGGTTAGGTTTAGGGGGTTAAATGGGTTAGAGGTCGGGAATTAGGGTTTAAGGGTCGAGGGGTTTAGGGTTTAGAGGTTCAGGGTTTAGGGGGTTAAATGGGTTAGGGGTTCAGGGGTTTAGGGGGTTAAATGGGTTAAGGGTTAAGGGTTTAGAGGTTTAGGGTTTAGGGGTTAAATGGGTTAGGGGTTGGGAATTAGTGTTCAAGGGATTAGGGATTTAGATGATAGTTTCGTTGGTCTTTGTTTGTGCACAATAGTTCTTTATACTTTGTGTCTTAATGTAAAAGTTTTGTAGGTAGTGTTGCTTGTTGCCATGTCTTCTCTATTTATTAATTTCTAGTATTTGTTAGCGATGGCTTTACATTTATTGATGAAAATGTCTATTGCAATTAAACCAAATGTATGTTCAGTATCCAATTTCAAACTCAGCCATAGTGTTGTCACATAATTTAAGTCTGGAGAATGGACATTTGATGAAGTCTCAATAACCACACTGCACCTCATGACTGCTACAGAAAATCTTAAGTTCGAGTGTCCCACATTCATGACAAATTTGGCGATTATACTCTTGTTCCACCTGATTGTGTCATGGAAATACCCTTGTTTGTTGCAAAAACATCCTAATGTTGTTGACCTTGTCTCTTAACAGACTAAGGAAACAGATGAGGCTGAGAGGAATGGAAAGCACAATAAAGTTGGAGAGAGTACAAAAGACTAGGATGATTTAAAGGATAATCTTGAAGAATGTAACAGTGATGAAACAACTGAAAGTTTTCCCAAACAAACAGTTGATAATGTGAAACCTTCTTTTGTACCAGTCAAGCAAGACTACATTCATGTGAGAGCAAGAAGAGGCCAAGCGATCGATAGGCATAGCCTAGAAGAGATGGTATGGTTCCCTCTTTTTAATGAAATATTTGATCTACATTTTTATATCGAAGATTAACCATTTTTATCTTGCCAACAAGGGGGAATTAACCCGATCATAGGTCCCAACTAGACCTGCTCTCGTTTGGAATGGATAATCCCAATGAGTTTTAAGGACTATTATAAGGGTTAGGGGAATAATGAGTTAGTGGTTAAGGGATTAGGGATTAAGGGCTTAGGGCTTAGGGGAATAAGGACTTAGGGTTAGGAGTTAGGGAATTTAGGTGCATTTAGGGGTTAGTGGAATAATGAGTTAGTGGTTAAGGGATTAGGGATTGGGGGCTTATGGGTTAGGGGATTTAGGCACAGTTAGGGGTTAGATGAATAATGAGTTAGTGTTTAAGGGATTAGGGATTAGGGGTTAGGGGATTTAACAGTTAAGGATTTCAGGGGTTAGGGGTGAGGGGTTAATGGGCTATGGGTTGCAAGAGTTACTGGCTTCACGTTGGCAATTCGTGTGAAAATTAATTGTGCATTAGAGTTCAAAGGTGGTGAAAGGATAAGGGAAGGGAAGATGAGGGAGCTCAACATTAGACTCCTAAATATGGTTTGGTGTTGGTCCTGATGGTGGCCTCTGAAGAGGAAGCATAAACGTCACAAGAAGGTTTATAGAGGGAGTGGCTTGTGTGTGTTTGTCATGGGAATTTGTTGGTGCGGTGTGTTGAATCGGTCCCTCCTGCTCAGTTTCTTATCCATTGACTGTGTTTGGGTTGAGGATAGGAAGTTGAAGGGAAGTGAGATCACTTGTTTCCATTTTTATTGGCTTTCAGTGAGTCTGTTTTTCGTGATAAGAGAGGAAGCTAGAATTTGCAGTCTAGGAAACCTCGAGGGTGGTGGCAAAAAAATAGTTGCTTTTCCAAATTTAGTGCCCTCTAGCGTGGGTGTGACAGTGTTTGGTCGATTGGCGTGTGGTCTCTATGTGGAGAATTTGGAGGCTGGTCACTGCCCTGGGGGAAGTTACACTCAGGCATCAGCTACTTTGTCATTGTTTGTTGTTCAATTTCCTGTGTTGGTTTGGTGGGTGATGGTATTTGGTTTTGTTGGTGGTAGAAGTATTTATCTGGTAGTGGAAGGTGTCTTTATGCTTCCTTGTTGTGGTGGGAGACGACATTTGGCTCCTTTGCTAGTGGTGTTTTTTTTCTATAGTGGGGGGTCTGGTCTCTTAACTCTACACACGGCGCGGTTCCTCAACCTTGGCGAATTATGAAGCCCTTGGTGTGGTGTGGGTGTTCTCCCTCCCCTGTCATCCATGGCCCTGTGGGGGTGGCAGACTCAGAAATAATCATGGCGGCTCCACGCCAGGGTGGAAAGACTGCAGGCGTGCATGCCTCGTTAGTGTGGGTGCGCATGGGGGTGGTGGAGGAGGTAAGCGGGGGGATAACAGAGGTGGGGGTTTGAGGGTTCAAAAGAATAGTCGTCGGGGCGGAGGAGGCCATGGTGGCAAGGGGAATCATAGGTTTGATTGATTTGAGGTGAATGAGGGGCAGGTTATCCAACATTGTTGTCTAGAGAACAAACGTGCACTTATCAACAACCTGATGGAAAGAGTGGACACAACTGAGAGACTCTGTCATGAGGAGCATGCAGAGCATATGGAAACATTGGACTGAATGCACTATTTAGAGTGCCAAGTCCGGAAGAGACTAGTAGTTGTTTGGCAAGGCCAAAATCAACTCACTGAGAAAGTAGAAAAGTTGGAGACTTGGTTGGCGCACTTTGAAGGGCACGGTCAGTGTGACTTCTGTCCTCCACCGCATCTAGGAACAACCCCGGAAAACTATGTATCCACCACGTTGGATCACTAGTATGCTATTTTGTGTTCTTTATGTTTTATTTGTGTTTTGGTGCCTCTGGCCCAACCGTTTATGGACAATGTCCGTAGTCCCTCTTTTGCATTTTTTTTGCATCTGGTGCAAATTTTTGTTAACAAACCAAGTCAAGGTGAGACCACCTGCTTTGTAACTGGCTATATGTACTCCATTTTTCCTACATGAATATAACATTGACTTACAAAAAAACAAAGTTTCATACATCATTAAAAATTTAATTAAGTTTCATACCTAAATTAACAAAAGTTCATACCTATTTACTAAATAGGTCTATAAATATATATTGTAGGTTTATCTATTTAGTATTTATCAAATATAAATATGATGATTTAATACTAGATTTAAATGAACTCACATGTTTAACATAAAAAAATGTTATATTTATCTAGTTATTAAATGTAAATATGAAGATTTAACCTTAGATTTAAAACAACTCACACTTTTAACATAAATCAATGAAGTTTAAAATTTAAACTTTATGGCCAAATATTAAATATAAATACAAATATAAATTTGGCTATCTAATTAATTTTACCTTTACTAAAATTATAATGAATACATTAGTGTAAAGTTGATAGATGATACATGCAATTATGTTAATTGTAGATGAATCCATCCGCACTGTTAACTTTAGAGACAAAAGGGTATTCATAATTTCAACACTATAAATTCAGAGACCCCTTTGTCTCTAAATTTTGACACTGCAAATGGATTCAAAGACACCTATAGTGAAATGTAACACTTTGGTACCAAAATTTCGATTTTCCATATATGGAGTGACACAATTAAAAATTACTAACATAAATGACTAATTCATATACTTGTTGTACTTGTTATTACGCCATATTTTTATTCTTGGACTATAATAGTCATTTACATTAATCATTATTAATTTTGTCACTTATTACCTAGTCATATATTTTAATCCTAAACTAAATTAGTCATTTGAGTTAGTCACATTTACTTTAGTCACTTATTATCTAGTCATATATTTTATCCTTAGACTAAATTAGCCGTTTAAGTTAGTCACTTTTAGTTTAGTCACTTATTATCTAGTCGTATATTTTATTCCAAGACTAAATTAGTCATTTTTAGTTCGGTCACTTAAAATTGCTCAAATTTAGTAGTAATTCACTTGAAATAATTGCGGTGACTAACATTTTTAGTCACCTAGTCATTAATTTCATCATTTTTTACTAGTGTTGGCAATCTATATCGCGCCAGGGATATGGTGGATATTGAAAAAAAACTGGAAGTCTTTCAGTCATATTTGGTTTGTTTGATGAGGAGGAAAATGAAAATATGGGGGGGTCAATATCCACGGAGGAATTAGAGTCTGCTTTAAAATTAGTGGCAAGGGATAAAAGCCCCAGCAATGACGGGTGCCCAGTGTAATTATTCTTAAATTTTGTGGATATTATGGGGTCGGATTTACTTCTTTTATCCAAGGAGTCGAGAACAACTTGCTTCATATTTGGTGCACTAAACTCTACATTCATCACGCCGATTGCAAAGGTCTCAGGCCAGATTTATTTCAAGGACTATCGACCCATATCCTTGTGCAACACTGTGTATAAAATTATCTCTAAGATAATTGCTAACCGGTTGAAAGTTACCTTGTCAAAAAATATTGCGTCGGAACAATTCGGGTTTCTTAAAAATTGTCAAATATGGGATGTCGTGGGCACTTCCCAAGAATGTTTACATTTGATCAAAACCAAGAAAACATATGCTTTATTATTGAAACTTGACATTCACAAGGCACATGACTGTGCTTATTGGGAGTTTATGCGCTTGGTGGTTCATGAGATTGGCCTCTCTAGATTGGTGATTTAGTGGATAATGGCTTGCATAACTACTGCAAAATTCATTGTCTTAATCAATGGGGTGTATTCTTGCATTTTAAAGGCATCTCAGGGATCAAAATAAGGTTTCTCACTCTCTCTGCTACTATTTTTACTCGTCATTGGAGGCATGGGCGGTATGATTTCGACGGCAGACTCCCGGGGGTCATTCTCTGGTTTAGGAATTATGAGGAACGCTTTTATTACGTGTCTCATTTTTGTGGATGATGTCCTCATATTTGGAAAGATTTCTATTATGGAATGGCATGTATTCCATGAGATTATTTTCACTTTTGGTGGTGCCACAGGCTATACATGAGCAAAGCTAAATCTCAGTTGATTTTTTCGTCTCAGCCCGAGGCCAATCTTTTGGAGACAACTGGTTTATTTGATTATGAGAAGGTTTCATTGGACGAGGGGTTTAAGTATCTTGGTTTCTTCCTTAAACCTAATAATTGTGGCATTAAGGATTGGGGTCGAATAACTGAAAAATTTGAGCACAGGTTGTTATCATGGTCACATCAATGGCTTACAATTAGTGGAAGGTTGATTATGGTGCATGCGGTTTTGCAGAGCATTGTAATATACTGATTGCATCTATATTCGATGCCTAAATCCATTATATCTAATTTCATCTACGCTTGAACTAATGATGGTTACAAAATTCACGTTTTTCTCCTGGAGGACATGACCTTAAGTAAGGAGGATGCGGGTTGGGGAATCAAGGATATTGAAAAATTCAGTTGGGATTTATCGATGAAGAGTTTGTGGCATTCTTTTAATGGTGTTGGTATTCGACAACGAATCATTAAGGACAAGTATCTAAAAAAACCAGTATTTGGTAACTTGGAGTAAGGATGGGGCTCGTGTCACAGGTGTTGTCCCATATATTTGGCGGAGCAATATGAAAACTAAACATTGGCTCCTTGGGAGCTTAAAATGGCAGATTGGGTCTAGTTATGGAGTGGAGATCGGTCTAGATCCCACTTGTGGTTTTGTCGGTGCTCATATATTACCTTTCCAACTCTTTTGACATCTTCGCAATCTGGGGATTCATTACATTAACCAACTACGGGTTCCAACCGACCCTTTTATATTACATCCTGTGTGGCCTGGTTTGCGATACCTTGGTTTATCTAGAACACTCGTTGTATCTTGGGACATATATGTGTAAAATCTTAAGATGGTCGAGATCTTTTTAAGTGATTCTAAGGATATATATTCGTGGGATGGAAATACATTGCAGGGACATGTATCGTCTAAGGAAACATATTTGCACATCACACCAACGTCTCCATTTTCGATGTCTAAAATAGGGTTCAAAAAGATATGGAGCTGGAACATTCCATTAAAGTTCAAATGCTTTGGCTGTTTAGCTTGGAATAACAACATTTTGAATTGAGGAAATATTTTTCAGAGGGGATTTTGTGGTCTTGTCAGATGCACGTTGTGCAAATCGGACCTGGAAAATGTGGCACGTTTTTTTAAAATGTCCATTCGCGGTGTCTATCTCGTTTGGTGTGATGCATATTTTAAACATTTTTTTATGATTGGAACTCATGTACATTGGAATTATCCTTGCAAGAATGGATGTATGAATGTAGAGAATGTCGTTCTTTTCCTCTATTTATCATCCGGGGCATTTGAAGATGCCAAAATTCATTAGTTTTTGAGGGTCGGGTTCATAATATTAATATTATCTGCTAAAAAAATGTTGCTTATTTCAGAGAATCTGGGCATGTTCTTGACAAGGCCTCTCGAAGACATACACAACTCAGGAATATCGATGGTTGTTTTCCGGCTAGGTTTTTGGATGGCGCTGCGAAGAATAACATATGTGGTTGTGGCGCGCACACCATTATCAGTCCTAGTATACATTATCATTTATGTTGGCATGGGGGTGAAGGTTCCAATGCTCGTGCATAGATTATTGCGTTATGGGGATTATCGTATTATGCTAAGAGGCTATCTATAGAGACTTTGGAGGTACTTGGAGATTCTAAGGTGACTATTAAGTGGGTAAGGAAGCAATCTTCTTTCAATCCTCCGTTAATGACAAGTTAATTACAAAGAATTCAGAGGATGGATGCACTTTTTAAGGGGGTGAAATTATCTCATATATACAGGGAGTGGAATAGAATCGTAGATGCACTGTCTTAGGAGGGACATTCCCAATTAGCTGTGGATACCTTATACTTGGCCTTCGCAGAAAACACATTTAAGGGGTCCGGAAAGATCTACTTCACATAAGCTAATCATTCTCATGATGTGGATATATTTGTTTTTCTTCAGAGTTGTTTTTTATGGCTTTATATTGTAATGTTGTACGAGTGACAAAATTTGGGACCACCCGTAAAAATGGTCATGTGAGTTGATTCCTCCAATTTTCCCACTCTGAAAGCATCAAGATGGATTACAAATAATAATAATGAGCCAAACCAGATCACCCAAGTAATAGTTTGGTAGCCTAATCTACACTAAGACTACATACCTTCTTTTTTTCCAAGGAGACATCGTAGGGAAACCTAAAGGATGCATCCTCACATTTTTGGGCGACTTCCTTAGTAAACTCGTTGGCGTAGACCAATACACGCAGCCCAATGGGATTTACACTGAGCTCATGTTGGCACAAAAATCCCCAAATGCCCAACAAAATTCGTGACAACCGATTGAGCTAATCCCCTCGGTTACAACGACTATAGAACTTGTATAGGTACTTGGCATAAGTCTTAGGGAGCGGGGAGATCTCTATAGAGATATGAGACCCCATTATAACCCCTTCTTCCATAGCCACCATTTGGGATGTGGGCAATAGAGTTTTTTCGGTCCATTTTTTATGAGAGGACAACGATTGAAGCCAAACACGCAAAAGCAAAACTTTGACATGAACAAAGCGGGTAGAAATGGAATGAGTTTGGGACTATATCACAAAGGCGACAAGGACGTCTATTTATGAGAATATCATTGTAAGGTTTTGATGCCCCTTATTAATAATAAGTTATCAAGGGACCCACTTTTAAGTCATACCATTAAGATATAAATGCAATAATTCATCATTCAACATATAAAGAGGTGTCTTTATCACCCTTATGCCAACGGAGTAGCAATGTCTTTCAACGAGATTTTGATGAATAACCCGACGAAAATTCGAAACATCTGTAGGGATAAATAGGATGACAAAGACTTGAGATTCTAATGAGCATATGGGAAAACCGACAAGAGCAAACATGCCATATCCCATTTAAAATTACGTCGGGACAAAAAGAAATGGCTTGAATGCATTCAATGCCTTTGACACCAAAAGATACGCGCGTGCTTATACTTGACATGATGGCTTCTGCAGAAGATATACCAATGGATATTATGACTTCACAACATGCATTACAGTGCCTAGAAAAACAAAAGAAGCACCGAAATCCCACCATGATCAAAATATAAAAAAGAAGCAATTCAAGAATGGAGACCTTGTACCAATATATGACAGTAAAACTAAGTGCAAGATGAGAAAATTGGAAATCACTAGAATTGGAACTTACACTGTCAGCGTCATCGTAGCTAATTTCCTCGTCGAACTAGAAACACCTATTCCCCTTCTTCGAGCGACGTTATTCAGCTCATCGCTTCATTCCATTTTGAGCCAAAACCAAATTGTCCCGCAGCGTGTGGAGAATGGCTTCTTTCGTGTGAAGCGTGAACTCAACTTCATGTAGCTAGGTGTGCCTGGTAATTGCGAAGCCACTTCTAGGAGTTTTTGGCCACAGGCTGCTGTATATGGCGTCATTTTGGCAGCATCGTGATAAGAGGTATTACGCCAAGGCTTCTATAAGGGGCGGCCATTATGTTCATCGGTGTTGCATCTCAAACAAGTTTCCACGCACTTATTGACCACCTCTATCCGGCCATCAATTTTGGGGATGAGGATCGGTGCTCATTTTCAATTGAGTACCCTGCCTGAAATTGTAGGTGAGTGCGAGATCTCGATTCAACGCAACATAAAGTGGGATGGCGTGCATCTTAAACATGGGGTCCACGGAAAGAGGGGTAACGACAGGTGTAAATGGGTGTGACGGGGTACAAAAGCGAGCACATTTGCAAACGGGGTCGACGGACACCATGGTGACATATTGGTTGTCTGCTTTCAGGAGGTCCACCGTGAATTCCATGGAAATGTCGTTCCTGAAGGTGGTTGATATTACTAGTGGCGGCGATACTTCGTCACCATCTCGCCCTCGTTCCTTTAACAGGCGCCTAGATGTGTGTTTTAATTCCTTCCCACAAGAAAGGGCACATAGTTGGTCCGTAGGTACGCTGAAAGCCAAAGTGCCCGTGGTAGGAGATGAACACAACTCCTGTAAGACGAGCATTTTTTTAAAGCACAATTTGGAATGAGAAGAATGCACCCTATATGCTTCAAGGTATCTTGTTTTCGTGTGTAGCCGTTAGGGGGATTTGGATTCTCCTAAAGCATTTGGATGAACTGAATCGCCATGTCAATATCTGATCATTCTTGACAAGCTTTGACGAGACAGGCAGGCACTGTAAGGATAAGGCAAAGAGAGACCCTTTCTCGCCATATTTATGCAATAAAGCAGATGCATCATTGCCTTTCTTGTACATGATCTCATAATCATAGCGATGCATCTTAGTGACCCATTTGTGTTTCCCCGAGGATGATAACCTATCGTCCAGAAAATGCTTCAAACTATGACGATATTTATCTCAATTTGGAAGCACCTCCAAATAAGATATGGGCACCAAGTCTCGACTACAGGAAAGATGGCCATCATCTCTTTTCTCATAGGTGGACTTTCCCAAGATTCTGTCCACTGCATCGGCATAGCTCACGTTCCAAGACAAAAGTCTTAGTGCAATTGGGCACTACTACAGTGGGTGCATTGCACATGGCTTCCTTTAAATGTGAAAAGGCCCACTCGACATCGTCGCTCCATACCAAAGGCACTTGTTTTTAAAGGTAAAAAGGCCTACTCGACAACATCGTTCGAAAGTTACCAACATCTTACACGTAGCCCCAACAATTATTGCGTACATGGGCGCATATCCACAATGGTAAGAACAAGCAGTGGGCAAGGTTTGAACCTTCACGAAGGCCACCCACATTCAGTAGCGGATATAAACAACAACGATAATAATAGGGATCAAATTAACGAATTGAGAGTGTACCTTGTTACCTACCCGCTTTCATTGACGGATAGGAACAAAAACAAGAATAATATAAGGATGAAATTAGCAAATTGAGCGTGAATATCAACAAGAAGAAGAATAATATAAGGATGAAATTAAAAAATTGAGCGTGAATATCAACAACCACAAGAATAATAGAAGGATGAAATTAAGAAATAGAGGGTGAATATGAACGACAACAAGAATAATGCAAGGATGAAATTAAGAAATTGAGGGTGAATATGAACGACAACAAGAATAATGCAAGGATGAAATTAAGAAATTGAGGGTGAATATGAACGACAACAAGAATAATGCATGGATGAAATTAAGAAATTGAGTGTGAAACAACAAGAATAATACAAGGATGAACTTAAGAAATTGAGGGTGAATATGAACGACAACAAGAATAATGCAAGGATGAAATTAAGAAATTGAGCATGAATATGAACGACAACAAGAATAATGCATGGATGAAATTAAGAAATCGAGCGTGAAACAACAAGAATAATACAAGGATGAAATTAAGAAATTGAGCGTGAATATCATCAACAAGAAGAGTAATATAAGGATGCAATTAACAAACTGAAGAATAATATAAAGATTGAATTATTAAATTGAGCGCAAGAATAATATAAGGATGGAAATAACAAATTGAGCATGAATATAACCAACAATAACAATAATAAGGATGAAATTCATTAACAACAATAACAATAATAAGGATGAAATTCATCAACAAGAAAATAATAACAAAGATGAAATTAACAAATTGAGTGAGTGTGAATATTAACAAGCAGTAGTAATAATAATAGAGATGAAATTAAGCAATTGAGTGTGTATTCTAATTCTAGATTAAGACATTGTAGGGTGGAGGTGGATATATCCCACATTCAAAGTGGGGATGGAAGTAACGAAAGGAAATGGTATAGAGGTGTAAGATGGGAATGTTGAAAACATACTTACCTGGGCGGGGTCAATCGATGATCAAGAAGGTCGATGGCCTAGGAAGACCACTTCCATTGCACTTGGGAGGGGGGTTTACCTAGCATCTCCCACTGAGGAGAGTGCACGTCATAATTTGTGGCAGCGGAGGCTCGCGTTCGCGCGGCCTCCACACTAAACTAAAGGATAAAATCGAAATACCTGCAGCAACAACTGAAACTAAAGGATAAAATCGAAATACCTGCAGCAACTGAAACCGGAACCGTGGCCTCCACGCTAAACGAAAGGATAAAATCGAAATAACTGCAACAACTGAAACCGGAACTGCTGCTTGTAATTCCATTCAAGTAAATTAGCAAACAACGGGAGCTGTGCTTTGAATCAAATTGTTTGTGTAATTCCAGTTATAAGTAAATTAGCAAACAGAGCGCGAGCTGCTTTGAATCAAATTGTTTGTGTAATTCCAGTTATAAGTAAATTAGCAACAGTATGGGGTACTTTAGTCAAATTGTGTATCTGAAATTCCAGTTATAGAGTAAATTAGCAAACAGCGGGAGCTGTGCTTTGAATCAAATTGTTTGTGTAATTCCAGTTATAAGTAAATTAGCAAATCAAATTGTTTGTGTAATTCCAGTTATAAGTAAATTAGCAAACAGAGCACGAGCTACTTTGAATCAAATTGTTTGTAATTCCAGTTTAGTAAATTAGCAACTTTAAATCAAACTATTTGTAATTCCTGTTAAATAAATTATATACCGGAAATTATTTTAGACACCTCCTACTACGTTTTGCATAGTAGTTGAGAGACGAGCGGGGCCGGGGAGTGCTCTGCTGCGAGGCACGATTCTGTGCTAATCTTCTTGTTATTGTTGTTATATTGTTTGTTTGCAGATGTCATCTGTGCTAATCTTCTTGTTATTGTTGTTATATTGTTTGTTTGCAGATGTCATTCCTTTCACAGATTGATATCGGTATTCTATAATAAACCCCACACACGCGCCATTGATGGATTGAACTCCAATTTCCTAAATTACATGCTTGTTCTGGTTTATAAATTACTTAAACCACACACTAACTTCACGCTCAACGTAACTCTCCTAATTGGGTATTAATCATATAAGCATCTGATAGTGGCCAGGTGTTAGTCATATAAGCATCCGACAGTGGTCGAGAGTTGGGACTCTGTTTCTGCCTCCTAACTCTACAAACGTGTTGAAAAGAAATTTTACTTTCCAAGATTGGGGAAAAGGTCAAATTTAATTTTACTTTTCAACTCTACAAACGTGTTGAAAAGAAATTTTACTTTTCAAGATTGGGGAAAGGGTCAAATTTTGGAGATTCACTTTACTATTGATGCGAGACTCTGTTTCTTCCTCCTCACTCTACAAACGTGTTGAAAAGAAATTTTACTGTCCAAGGGTCAAATTTTGGAGATTCACTTTACTATTGATCTGCTCAATGCTATAGAAACGTGTTGAAAATAAATTTTACTTTCCAAAATTGGGGAAAGGATCAAATTTTGGAGATTCACTTTACTATTGATTTGTTCAATGCTCTACAAACGTGTTTACAAGAAATTTTACTTCCCAAGATTGGGGAAAGGGTCAAATTTTGGAGATTCACTTTACTATTGCTCTGCTCAATGCTCTACAAACGTGTTGAAAAGAAATTTTACTTTCCAAGATTGGGGAAAGGGTCAAATTTTGGAGATTCACTTTACTATTGATATGTTCAATGCTCTACAAACGTGTTGGAAAGAAATTTTACTTTCCAAGATTGGTGAAAGGGTCAAATTTTGGAGATTCACTTTACTATTGCTCTGCTCAATGCTCTACAAACGTGTTGAAAAGAAATTTTACTTTCCAAGATTGGGGAAAGGGTCAAAATTTGGAGATTCAGTTTACTATTGATCTGTTCAATGCTCTACAAACGTGTTGAAAAGAAATTTTACTTTCCAAGATTGGGGAAAGGGTCAAATTTTGGGGATTCTCTTTACTATTGATCTGCTCAATGATTATCTTAAAATTTGAATATGTAGACTCCTTTTTCGTGGCAATGTTTCCAGCCCTATCAGCAATCAAAGAGAAATCAGTGTTGCCTAGTTATTTGTACCCCTCTGAATGCTTCTTTGAAACTTGCTCCAAATATGAAATTCTTCCTGCCCCAGCTTCTCTGGCTCTCCTTGACAGCGCCCATCAAAATATTCCCACATCTAGGATTTTTGTCAATATGTGGGTATACATTTATCCTTGCAAGCTTTTTCTTTTGCGGTAAAGCAAATCTAATTTAGTGGATGACCTTTCCAGCGGCAACCAACGCATGTCCAGTCAATTACTTTGCAATCCACCACACACGAAAGTGTTTGTTTTCGAGCTCAGCAACCGACACATGTCGAGTCAATTCACACGAGCTCAGCAACCGACACAGGTCGAGTCAGTTCACCAAACATGAAAGCATTTTTCACGCTCAACAGCCAACACATGTCAAGTCAATTCACCAAACATGAAAGCATGTTTCAAGCGGAGTAGCCAACAAACAAACGTCAAGTCAAATCACCGAACATAAAAGGCAACCAAGGCATGTCAAGTCAATTCACCGAACATGAAGGCCCATGTTTTGGGCTCACGAACCAAGGCATGTCAAGTCAATTCACCAAACATAAGCCATGTTTCGAGCTCACCAATAAACACATGTCAAGGTAGAGCTCGCTAACAAACACATGTCAAGGCAGCGACGATGCGAGGTGAAAATGGGAAGAATGTCAAAGACCACTGGACAGTTTTGGAAGGGGAGTGCTTAACATTTCAGATTAAAAAACTAAAATGGAAAGTGTTGGAGCAGTGCTCGATATCTTTGAAATCAAAATCGTTAATATCGAACTCGGAAAGAGAAAAATGATTTGTTAGAAACGGATAATAATACAGAATTGGCTGGAAAGCCAAAGAAAAATGACAATACCCCGAGCAAAGGAAGCAGACTTAACAAACCGATCAAGATCAAGAATGGGTCTTGTCAAATGACAAGCCCGAGAAGAAGGCGTAGCTCCCACAACCGTGGCTAGGAGTAGCGGCACTCTGTTTGTTTGTAGTGAATAATAAAATCCCGTCTCAAGTAGGAATAAGGAAGAGATGCTTGCAAGGGACAAACAAGTGTAGCGGATGCCTGGAGGAAGAGGAAGAGGAAGACTCAATCATTTACAAGAAACCTCCATGATAGCAATCACGAAAACCTGGATCAAACAGGGAGGAAGACTCAATTGCACTAAAGAAACATAGATAGGATCCTCTCCATGGTAGCAATCACAAAAGAGCCGCTCAAACAAGGACAAAGACCGACAGCATTACAAGAGACAATACAACATGCGAGCAGAGCTCCATATAATGAAAACGCAAGTTTAGGAGTTTGTGTAGACCGTTGGAGATAGTCAGGCGCTCATCTTAGCGATCTCCTTGTCATCGACTTTACACATTAGACCATCCATTGTACTTGGCTTCGCTCTAGGTTTCGTTGTCCAATGATGATTAATTTGATGATGGGGTTTCGACACCTCTGAGATGCAGATGTTTATGAAGTGCCATGATGGATGGATTCATTTTGTGACAAGGTGGGTGGATCGATGGCTTGAATTGCCATCATTAAAGTTCCTTGATCCTCCCACATTATTCCTATATGACGTTGTCTATGCATCATTCTTGATGTGAAGTTTTGAGTTTTGCGTTTTCATATCCCCCTGGACTCTGGAGGATGCTCCAAATCTAGATATCTTGTTGCACCCGTCCTTCCTGCGCCTTACGTGTGTTTGAGTTCCAATTCGGGGATGAGGGAAGCCGACAATGGACTCCAACCTCCGATGGAAGATTCTCAATTCGAGGATGAGGGAAGCCGACAATGGACTCCAACCTCCGATGGAAGATTCTCAATTCAGGGATGAGGGAAGCCGACAATGGACTCCAACCTCCGATGGAAGATTCTCAATTCGGGGATGAGGGAAGCCGACAATGGACTCCAACCTCCGATGGAAGATTCTCAATTCCTTAATTGATCACAGTCGAGCTTTGAGTCCCCTTTCAAGTTTATGCTTCTACATCCAAATAAATTTATGGACTCTTTCATTCTGTCTTGGCTGCCACAACGTCGACATAATTCTTGGCAGCCTAGCCTATATTCCCTATTCCCTATAGCAATATAGGATGGTTCTTCCTTGTGATTCCTCATTACAAAATCAAAACCTGCATTGCTATAGGGCAACTTCTTGATGGTTCTTCCATGTGATTCCTCATTACAAACTCAAAACCTGCATTGCTAGGGCAACTTCTTGAAGAACCATAAAAAATGAAATCGAATTTAGAATGGAGACTTCGACAACTGGACACATTGTCATTGGATTTCTTGTTTTTACGACGTGAAATATATAGTATATACTTTTTGAGCCAGCGTGGTTCAAGTGAAACACGGGCTAAAAGAACAGTGGAAGAGCAGAGAACAGTTTCGCAAATGTTTGAACCACGGGCTAATAGAAAAGTGGAAGAGCAGAGAACAGTTTTGCAAATGTTTGGCTTAGCAATATTTCATGCATTCCAAGGTCACAATTGATGATGTGTTTGCCGTGTGTTGTGTTTGTGCTGCTTTTACTTTTCAAGGAAAAAAAAGAGAGGGTATATTTACTATTTCAAATAGAAATTTGAACATAGATGGTATATTTAAATTTGAATATACATTTCAATGAGCCTGAGAATTGCGAAAAAAGTTCTTTGTCAATATCAAAACCTACCTGACCAAAAGAGAGAAAAAGGGGCTACAAAGCCCATAAATGGTATATTTACTATTTTAAAGAGAAATTTGAATATACATTTCAATGAGCCTGAGAATTGCGAAAAAAGTTCTTTGTCAATATCAAAACCTACCTTACCAAAAGAGAGAAAAAGGGGCTATAAAGCCCATAAATGGTATATTTACTATTTTAAAGAGAAATTTGAATATACATTTCAACGACCCTGAGAATTGCGAAAAAACCTTCTTTGTCAATATCAAAACCTACCTGACCAAAAGAGAGAAAAAGGGGCTATAAAGTCCAATTACTGCGTACATCAAGAAAGAATTGTCATACTGGCTCTTCTAACAAAGACTTGGATCCAGATCTTCCATGTGGAAAAGCCAAAAAAAAAATGAAACAACACAGATCAGATTTATCAGCATCTGTCCTGCAGTTTTTAGCCACTTGTTGTGGCTAGTCTCCTAATTGGGTATTAATCATATAAGCATATGATAGTGGCCGGGTGTTAGTCATATAAGCATCCGACAGTGGTCGAGAGTTGGGACTCTGTTTCTGCCTCCTAACTCTACAAACGTGTTGAAAAGAAATTTTACTTTCCAAGATTGGGGAAAAGGTCAAATTTAATTTTACTTTCCAACTCTACAAACGTGTTGAAAATAAATTTTACTGTCCAAGGGTCAAATTTTGGAGATTCACTTTACTATTGATCTGCTCAATGCTATAGAAACGTGTTGAAAAGAAATTTTACTTTCCAAAATTGGGGAAAGGGTCAAATTTTGGAGATTCACTTTACTATTGATCTGTTCAATGCTCTAAAAACGTGTTTACAAGAAATTTTACTTCCCAAGATTGGGGAAAGGGTCAAATTTTGGAGATTCACTTTACTATTGCTCTGCTCAATGCTCTACAAACGTGTTGAAAAGAAATTTTACTTTCCAAGATTGGGGAAAGGGTCAAATTTTGGAGATTCACTTTACTATTGATATGTTCAATGCTCTACAAACGTGTTGAAAAGAAATTTTACTTTCCAAGATTGGTGAAAGGGTCAAATTTTGGAAATTCACTTTACTATTGCTCTGCTCAATGCTCTACAAACGTGCTGAAAAGAAATTTTACTTTCCAACATTGGGGAAAGGGTCAAAATTTGGAGATTCAGTTTACTATTGATCTGTTCAATGCTCTACAAACTTGTTGAAAAGAAATTTTACTTTCCAAGATTGGGGAAAGGGTCAAATTTTGGGGATTCTCTTTACTATTGATCTGCTCAATGGTTATCTTAAAATTTGAATATGTAGACTCCTTTTTCGTGGCAATGTTGCCAGCCCTATCAGCAATCAAAGAGAAATCAGTGTTGCCTAGTTATTTGTACCCCTTCTCCAAATATGAAATTCTTCCTGCCCCAGCTTCTCTGGCTCTCCTTGACAGCGCCCATCAAAATATTCCCATGTCTAGGATTTTTGTCAATATGTGGGTATACATTTATCCTTGCAAGCTTTTTCTTTTGCGGTAAAGCAAATCTAATTTAGTGGATGACCTTTCCAGCGGAAACCAACGCATGTCCAGTCAATTACTTTGCAATCCACCACACACGAAAGTGTTTGTTTTCGAGCTCAGCAACCGACACATGTCGAGTCAATTCACACGAGCTCAGCAACCGACATAGGTCGAGTCAGTTCACCAAACATGAAAGCATTTTTCACACTCAACAGCCAACACATGTCAAGTCAATTCACCAAACATGAAAGCATGTTTCAAGCTGAGTAGCCAACAAACAAACATCAAGTCAAATCACCGAACATAAAAGGCAACCAAGGCATGTCAAGTCAATTCACCGAACATGAAGGCCCATGTTTCGGGCTCACGAACCAAGGCATGTCAAGTCAATTCACCAAACATAAGCCATGTTTCGAGCTCACCAATAAACACATGTCAAGGTAGAGCTCGCTAACAAACACATGTCAAGGCAGCCACGATGCGAGGTGAAAATGGGAAGAATGTCAAAGACCACTGGACAGTTTTGGAAGGGGAGCGCTTAACATTTCAGATTAAAAAACTAAAATGGAAAGTGTTGGAGCAGTGCTCGATATCTTTGAAATCAAAATCGTCAATATCGAACTCGGAAAGAGAAAAATGATTTGTTAGAAACAGATAATAATACAGAATTGGCTGGAAAGCCAAAGAAAAACGACAATACCCCGAGCAAAGGAAGCAGACTTAACAAACCGATCAAGATCAAGAATGGGTCTTGTCAAATGACAAGCCCGAGAAGAAGGCGTAGCTCCCACAACCGTGGCTAGGAGTAGCGGCACTCTGTTTGTTTGCAGTGAATAATAAAGTCCTGTCTCAAGTAGGAATAAGGAAGATATGCTTGCAAGGGACAAACAAGTGTAGCGGATGCCTGGAGGAAGAGGAAGACTCAATCATTTACAAGAAACCTCCATGATAGCAATCACGAAAATCTGGATCAAACAGGGAGGAAGACTCAATTGCACTAAAGAAACATAGATAGGATCCTCTCCATGGTAGCAATCACAAAAGAGCCGCTCAAACAAGGACAAAGACCGACAACATTACAAAAGACAATACAACATGCGAGCAAAGCTCCATATAATGAAAACATAAGTTTAGGAGTTTGTGTAGACCGTTGGAGATAGTCAGGTGCTCATCTTATCGATCTCCTTGTCATCGAATTTACACATTATACCATCCATTGTACTTGGCTTCACTCAAGGTTTCATTTTCCAATGATGGTTAATTTGATGAAGGGGTTTCCACACCTCTGAGATGCAGATGTTTATGAAGTTCCATGATGTATGGATTCATTTTTTGACAAGGTGGGTGGATTGATGGCTTGAATTGCCATCATTAAAGTTCCTTGATCCTCCACATTATTCCTATATGACATTGTCTATGCATCATTCTCGATGTGAAGTTGCTGAGTTTTGCATTTTCATACCACTAGGCTCTTCAAGATGCTCCAAATCTGGATATCTTGTTGCACCCGTCCTTCATGCTCCTTACGTGTTTGAGTTCCAAATTGGGGATGAGGGAAGCCGACAATGGACTCCAAACTTTGATGGAAGATTCTCAATTCGGGGATGATGGAAGCCGATAATGGACTCCAACCTCCGATGGAAGATTCTCAATTCCTTAATTGATCACAGTTGAGCTTTGAGTCCCCTTTCAAGTTTATGCTTCTACATTCAAATAAATTTATGGACGCTTTCATTCCTTCTTGGCTACCAGAACGTCGACATAGTTCTTGGTATGTTAGCCTATATTCCCAATAGCAATATAGGATGGCTCTTCCCTGTGATTCCTCATTACAAACTCAAAACCTGCATTTCTAGGGCAAATTCTTGAATAACCATCAAAATTGAAATCGAATTTAGAATGGAGACTTTGACAACTAGACATATTGTCATTGGATTTTTTGTTTTTACGATGTGAAATATATAGTATATACTTTTTGAGCCAACATGGTTCAAGTGAAACACGAGCTAACAAAACAATGGAAGAGCAGAGAACAGTTTCTCAAATGTTTGAACCACGGGCTAACAGAATAGTGGAAGAGCATAGAATAGTTTTGCAAATGTTTGAACCATGAGCTAACAGAACAGTGGAAGAGCAGAGAACAGTTTTGCAAATGTTTGGCTTAGCAATATTTCATGCATTCCAAGGTCACAATTGATTTTTTTTTACCTTGAAAGAAGGGGCCCAAGACCAAAGTTGCAAATTCTCATTCCCATTTTCCCATCGGGTTTGGATGAGATGTTCGAAGTGTCATCTCCCTGTGCCCAAAACAAGTCCAGCAATCCTGTATCTGTGGAGAGGAGAAAGTGCGGAAACAGGGTAACCATAGCTTTTCCTAGTTTTAAAAGGAGCCATTGACAGCTGTTTTGAACAGTGAATGTGAATGCGAGTGCAACCGAGATTCAGACCAATGGGTAAGTTGCGAGAACAAATGGACTTGGGCGTGCTGTGGTTTTAATTGTTATTGTTGGAACAGCAACAGCCATTGTAAATTCCATTACCAGCCATTGGAGGTTGCAACAGCCATTCTAAATTCCATTACCAGGATAAGTAATAAAATAAAAAGGAAAACCCGTTGTGTTTATTTCTCTTCTAAATTCCATTACCAGGATAAGTAATAAAATAAAAAGGAAAACCCGTTGTGTTTATTTCTCTCTGTTATTCACTGAGCTCAACTTCTGGCCCAACTTCCCAGTGAAGTGAAGTGATGCTCTGTAGGCAGGGGCGATCTTTGTCCAATCACCCTTGCTGCACCAATTACAGTCATCTAAATCATTACCAATCATTACCAATCAAAATGAACTTCGCATTCTTTTGCCCAAGATGAGTTCAGCAATCCTGTATATATATTTTTGAGCACACACCCTGCACCGTCCCTAAGAAATCAATCCCTATTCTGCCCCTTTCGCAACATCATCCCATTGACTATTATTTTGCCGTTTTCGCAACGTCATCTCATTCACAATGAAAAAAAATCCCTGAATTCTCTAGAAACGTACTCACCCCCATTCTCACATTTCAAAATTAAATTTTACTTCTTCCTGCACGCCTTTTGACATCGCTGCTGATATACATATATATATATAAATCAAGTTCACATCGAAAAACAACTTTGAACTAGCCTGTACAGCAAAAGAATTCGTTTGACATTCACATCCATCCCTGCATTGCTCAAATTCGTTTGACATACACATCCATCCCTGCATCCCTGCTCTGCTCACGACGTGTATATATATATATCTTCTGGATTAAAGCTGCGTGACAGACTCCAAACCCCACCCAGGAAGACGGACCTGTTCCCATAATCTGATGATGATGATGATCAATGCAAACGGGGCAGAATTGGAAAGTATCGAAAATTGCGTGGTGAACAAACATCATACCTGTAACAACACAATGTCTGATCAACAAAAATTAGAAGATGAATACAACAGAATAATGCTGCCACTCAGGCCATGCACACGAAATTTCATTTCCTTCACAGTAACACTTCAATCACCAATTTATTTCTTTTGAATGCGGCGGCTGCACACGGAATTTCATTTCTTTCACAGTAAAACTTCAGGCCATGCACACGGAATTTCATTTCTTTCACAGTAACAGTAAAACTTCAAGCACCAATTCGTTTCTTTTCTCTATAATTTCATTTCCTTCACATTTCAGACTCGGTCACCAATTTATTTATTTTGTCTTTGTGGGGTGCTGCTTCACAGTTCAGACTCGGTCACCAATTTATTTATTAGAAGATGAATACAACACATTGACAAGAAAAGATGGCGGAGTAAACAATGAACATGGTCATTCAAAGTCCCCCCTAGTAGGATTTATATCCAACACAAACAATAAACGCCCCCTTAATAGCATAGGAACATCGTCGTTATCCAACTATTTGCTACAGTAAGACAAAGGAAAAAATATTCCCTTTGACGTGAACAATTTAATAAAGAAGAGTTATTGGTCACTGCAAAAGCATTGGATTAAATGTCTGCATTGCTGTAAAAGATTTTAAAAGGAACACCTCTTTTTATTATTGTAAAAGCGTTTGCAAAATAAATTCTCTTGGCTGGACTTGAACCCGTGTCTCTCAGATGAGATTTGAGTGTCCTAATCAACTAAAATGCAACAAAGAAACAATGAAATATAACTGGAAGCAATTCCAAAGACGCTTTATGTTTTAGATTCAAAAAATTGGGGGATTTTGTAAATTGTTTGCATCAATAGTTTAATAAATTAGTGGCTTGAATATGTTTAAGGCAATGAAACCCAAATATTGGGCTCAGGTCCGTCATTGAAAACCAACAAGTGTATATCTCCAACATCCAAAGGCATCCTCTTGTCTACACTCAACTCTGCGGTGACGGATGGTATCCATTCTACATATTGTACTAACGGTAATCCCGGAGTGTCTTCTATTTTTTCCACCCTCCCCGCATTGGGTGCTAATCACATCGATAGGGATTCTACTAGTCATTTGGGGGTCGATGACACTCAAATACCTGGATGGGTATTTCTCTCCTTCAGTGCAGTCACCCACTTCGATGCTTCAATTTGGTTCCTTTAGTGGATATCGATTGCCTAGAATTCGGTGGGGAGTGATATTGAACTTTTGAAATTAAACGCAACACTTGATTTGGAGCCTCTTGCTATCCGCTCGGAAGTGTCGCCATCAGATGGGGTGACTGTTAGCCCCCACTCTCAACTAAATGTTACTATTAGAAAGAAGCGACATGTGAAGAATAAAGTGGATGGTATTTTGGGAAGGGGGGGGAGTGTTCCTCCTACAAGTGTCTCTTTAAATTTTTGAAGGGGTCGGATCCTACTCTCCCATATTCTCCCGTGAATTCACCTACTAGATGTCTTAGAGATCTCATGCTCGTCTATACACTTCCGATATGAAAATCTTGTTCCTGAATATTCAGGGTCTCGGGAGCTCCGTTAAACGACTTTCCCTGGGATATTTGATTGAATCCCATCACCCTTCTGTCGTTCTTTTGCAAGAGACCGTGATGCCTCGTGATAAGGCTTGGCCTTTAATCTTCAAAATTTCTCTTGGGTGGAGGGTTTTTTGATCCAGATGGATATTGGTGGCCACCCGCCTATTCCACTTGGGGCCCCACCATTGTCTCTTTAAGTTTTTCACAACTTACTATTTTTAGCAATTTTTCGGGTCCTGAACTTCCGGAGTCGTTTTGAGGCCCTAAATGACGTTTTTTGGGCATCGTTTCCAGTGAATATTATTTTGCTCTGGAATCAATATTTGCAATGAAAGTTGTAGTCCTCGAATAGGTCTTTCTAACGATGTATCATGTGCGTTAAACGGAGATAGTATGCCGAAGTTATGTCCTCGGGAAGTTGAAACACCAATTTACCCAAACGGGGCCCATAGTTTTGGCGCTTCATCTCCTAGGGTTAGGTTTTTGGACGTTTAGAGTTCTCCATTGTTTCTCCATAATAAATAGGCTCGAGCCTCATTGTAACACAGTTTAGGGGTCTGTAGCTGCCACATCTCTTCTTAGAGATTCGCTACTAGCACCCTAGCTATTTTATTTCCATCATGTTTGTAAGCATATTTATGTGATTTGATATTAATGAAATGAAGCCTTATTTCCGTTTCGCATTCTATGTTTATGGTTATTTAGATTCTGCCATATGAGTAATCCGTATCATTTTTATTTCGCCTAGTGTATCACTGGGCATTTGGCTTTGTTGTGGGATCCTCGAGTTGTTAAACTTCTTGGCCTATAAATATTTTGCAGGTACTCTATTGTCGGGCTTTGCGAGGGATGCTAAGCTCCGATTTCATATATTGGAAGTAATATTCTTTCAATCCTCCATTAGATGATCTCGAGTTAGGAGAGAGCTAGATTGGTTATAATTAAAATTATCCAAAAAATACAAATATAAACTCTATTGTTTTATATATATAAATATAATTAACTAAATATTACAATATTATCTAAAAATAATTTTAAAAAATGAAACTTTTAATATACATACAATGGAATATCAAAATAATTAATTATATGGGAAAGCATCACTAAAGATTTTCTCTTTTTCCTTTTCCCTTTCCATGTTATCTTAATCCTCTCGTGGACGTTACCATAACATAATAATAATGTATATATTAATATAAAGGAAAACATTACACTAAACAAAAGTCCTTCAATGCCATGTTTAAATAATCAATGGAGATCATTGCTTACCCATTCCTTGAAGTCAAACTCACCTAGATGCGTCTTAACATAGTCAAATTTAATCAACGACCTACATGTTATGTTGGCCTTTTCGCATATTTCATCACCCACGATGTTAGCCATATATTGATCATGTTGTAAATGTTAACGAGAGGTAAGAGACCCCTTCAATGTTTATCACATGCATAGAATTCTCGAAGAACAAAGTTCAATCTCAAGACTCAGATTCCCACAATATGCTTTTGGGGGTGAAATGTAAGTGCAAACTCAGTGACACGGAAAATATCAAATTAACCTTCAAAATGCATTGCATTTTGAAAGATACAACACATTGACAAGAAAAGATGGCGGAGTAAACAATGAACATGGTCATTCAAAGTCCCCCCTAGTAGGATTTATATCCAACACAAACAATAAACGCCCCCTTAATAGCATAGGAACATCGTCGTTCTCCAACTATTTGCTACAGTAAGACAAATGAAAAAATATTCCCTTTGACGTGAACAATTTAATAAAGGAGAGTTATTGGTCACTGCAAAAGCATTGGATTAAATGTCTGCATTGCTATAAAATCTTTTAAAAGGAACACCTCTTTTTATTATTGTAAAAGCGTTTGCAAAATAAATTCTCTTTGCTAGACTTGAACGCATGTCTCTCAGATGAGATTTGAGTGTCCTAATCAACTAAAATGCAACAAAGAAACAATGAAATATAACTGGAAGCAATTCCAAAGATGCTTTATGTTTTAGATTCAAAAAATTGGGGGATTTTGTAAATTGTTTGCATCAATAGTTTAATAAATTAGTGGCTTGAATATGTTTAAAGCAATGAAACCCAAATATTGGGCTCATGTTTGTCATTGAAAACCAACAAGTGTATATCTCCAACATCCAAAGGCATCCTCTCGTCTACCCTCAACTCTGCGGTGACGGATGGTATCCATTCTACATACTGTACTAACGGTAATCCCGGAGTGTCTTCTATTTTTTCCACCCTCCCCATATTGGGTGCTAATCACATCGATAGGGATTATACTAGTCATTTTGGGGTCGATGACACTTAAATACCTGGATGGGAATTTCTCTCCTTCAGTGCAGTCACCCACTTCGATGCTTCAATTTGGTTCCTTTAGTGGATATCGATTGCCTAGAATTCGGTGGGGAGTGATATTGAACTTTTGAAATTAAACGCAACACTTGATTTGGAGCCTCTTGCTATCCACTTGGAAGTGTCGCCATCAGATGGGGTGACTGTTAGCCCCCACTCTCGATTAAATGTTACTATTAGAAAGAAGCGACAGGTGAAGAATACAGTGGATGGTATTTTTGGAAGGGGGGGCGGGTGGGTGTTGCTCCTACAAGTGTCTCTTTTAATTTTTGAAGGGGTCGGATCCTACTCTCCCATATTCTCCCGTGAATTCACCTACTAGATGTCTTAGACATCTCATGCTCTTCTATACACTTCCGATATGAAAATCTTGTCCCTAAATATTCAGGGTCTTGGGAGCTCCGTTAAACGACTTTCCTTGGGATATTTGATTGAATGCCATCACCCTTCTGTCGTTATTTTGCAAGAGACCATGATGCCTCGTGATAAGGCTTGGCCTTTACTCTTAAAAATTTCTCTTGGGTGGAGGGTTTTTTTATCCAGGTGGATATTAGTGGCCACCCGCCCACTTGGGGCCCCACCATTGTCTCTTTCAGTTTTTCACAACTTACTATTTTTAGCAATTTTTCGGGTCCCAATCTTGGAGTCGCTTTGAGGTTCCAAATGACGTTTTTTGGGAATCGCTTTCCAAAGAATATTATTTTGCTCTGGAATCAATATTTGCAATGAAAGTTGTAGTCCATAGGTCTTTCTAACGATGTATCATGCTAAGTAAACGGAGATAGTATGCCTAAGAGGACCCTTTGTAGTTGAAACACAAATTTACCCAAACGGGGTCCATAGTTTTGCGCTTTCATCTCCTAGGTTAGGTTTTGGACGTTTAGAGTTCTCCATTGTTTCTCCATATTAAATAGGTCTTATCATTGTAAATACGCGCCTCGAGGTCTGTAGCCATCACATCTCTTCTCAGAGATTCGCTACCAGCACCCTAGCCATTTTATTTCCATTATGCCTGTAAGCATAGTTATGTTATTTGATATTAATGAAATAAAGCCTTATTTCCGCCGCATCTCTATGTTTATGGTTATTTCTGTATTCCGTTGCGTTCCTGCATAAATCCGGACCATTTTTGCTACAAAATCTTTCGAACAATCGGGGCATTTGGCTTTGTTGTGGGATCCTCGAGTTGTTAAACTTCTTGGCCTATAAATATTTTGCAGGTACTCTATTGTCGGGTTTTGCGAGGGATGCTAAGCTATGGTTTCATATATTGGATATATGTGCTCCATATGCTCTTAGCAAGATTTCCTTGGAGCTAATGGATTGTTGTGGCTTGATGAGGATTGGTTTACTTATTATGGAGGGAGACCTTAATCTCACAGTGGCTGCTAATGATATTTGGGGTAGAAAATGAAATTTGGATATGATGGGAGACTATTCTAAGGAAATTTTTGGCTGTAATCATATGTTTGATATATTGCCGGAACCTCTTAGACCGACTTGGAGGAATGGGAAGACCGGCATGGAGGGGATTGCAAAACACTTGGACTGGTTTCTGATTCATGAAAACCTGGTTGAAAGGATTGGTACACTTCATTATTGGGTGGTTCCATCGAGTTTGTATGATCACGACCCTATCTTTCTCCACTAGCGCGGGTATTGTGACTGGAATATACTCCCATTTAAATTTAATTATTCCTCGCTTGGAAATAAGGATTTCGTGGGATTGGTGAGGGCCACATGGGCTTACAAGGCTTGCACTATGGGGTCTTCTCAGATGGAGGTTGTATGCCAGAAATTAAAAAATTCAAATATGGTGGTGCGCAGATGGGAGAAGAAAAAAATAGAAGAAACACTGAGGAATTGACCGAAATTTATGCAAAATTATTGGCGTTGTCTGATCCTACTGTGCCTGGATATTTCTCGGTTGCACATAAATCATCGTCTTTGGACCTGGAAGGGAGAAAGAGGGAAATTTTTGAGTATCGGGAGGACGAATGGTGGCTCAAAATTTGTGCCATTTGGATCACACACCAAACGATTTCACAACTTTGCTACAAACACAAGGCAGGAAAACAATACATGGGAACTAAATGACGTGTCTCGTAATTGTATATCCTCACTTGAGGATCTACATTTGGAGGTTGTTCTGCACTTTGGAAATCTATATCGCGCGAGGGATATGGTGGATATTGAAAAAAAAACTGAAGTCTTTCAGTCATATTTGGTTTGTTTGACGAGGAGGAAAATGAAAATATGGGGAGGTCAATATCCACGGAGGAATTGGAGTCTGCTTTAAAATTAGTGGCAAGGGATAAAAGCCCCAGCAATGACGGGTGCCCAGTGTAATTATTCTTAAATTTTGTGGATATTATGGGGTCGGATTTACTTCTTTTAGCCAAGGAGTCGAGAACAACTTGCTTCATATTTGGTGGACTAAACTCTACATTCATCACGCCGATTGCAAAGGTCTCAAGCCGGATTTATTTCAAGGACTATCGACCCATATCCTTGTGCAACACTGTCTATAAAATTATCTCTAAGATCATTGCTAACCGGTTGAAAGTTACCTTGTCAAAACATATTGCGTCAGAACAATTCGGGTTTCTTAAAAATTGTCAAATATGGGATGTCGTGGGCACTGCCCAGGAATGTTTACATTTTATCAAAACCAAGAAAACATATGCTTTATTATTGAAACTTGACATTCACAAGGCACATGACTGTGCTTATTGGGAGTTTATGCGCTTGGTGGTTCATGAGATTGGCCTCTCTAGATTGGTGATTTAGTGGATTATGGATTGCATAACTACTGCAAAATTCATTGTCTTAATCAATGTGGTGTATTCTTGCATTTTTAAGGCATCTCGGGGATCAAAATAAAGTTTCTCACTCTCTCCGCTACTATTTTTTCTCGTCATTGGAGGCATGGGCGGTATGATTTCGACGGCAGACTCCCGGGGGTCACTCTCCGGTTTAGGAATAAAAGTGTCTCATTTTTGTGGATGATGTCCTCATATTTGGAAAGATTTCTATTATGGAATGGCATGTATTGCATGAGATTATTTTCACTTTTGGTGACGCCACAGGCTATACATGAGCAAAGCTAAATCTCAGTTGATTTCTTCGTCTCAGCCTGAGGCCAATCTTTTGGAGACAACTGGTTTATTTGATTATGAGAAGGTTTCATTGGACGAGGGGTTTAAGTATCTTGGTTTCTTCCTTAAACCTAATAATTGTGGCATTAAGGATTGGGGTCGAATAACTGAAAATTTTGAGCACAGGTTTTTATCATGGTCACATCAATGGCTTACAATTAGTGGAAGGTTGATTATGGTGCAAACGGTTTTGCAGAGCATTGTAATATATTGATTGCATCTATATTCGATGCCTAAATCCATTATATCTAGGTTCATCTACGCTTGAACTAATGATGGTTACAAAATTCACCTTTTTCTCCTGGAGGATATGACCTTAAGTAAGGAGGATGCGGGTTGGGGAATCAAGGATATTGAAAAATTCAGTTGGGATTTATCGATGAAGAGTTTGTGGCATTCTTTAAATGGTGTTGGTATTTGACAACGAACCATTAAGGATAAGTATCTAAAAAAACCAGTATTTGGTAACTTGGAGTAAGGATGGGGCTCGTGTCACAGGTGTTGTCTCATATATTTGGCGAAGCAAGATGAAAACTAAACATTGGCTCGTTGGGAGCTTAAAATGGCAGATTGGGTCTAGTTATGGGGTGGAGATCGGTCTAGATCCCACTTGTGGTTTTGTCGGTGCTCATATATTACCTTTCCAACTCTTTTGACATCTTTGCAATCTGGGGATTCATTACATTAACCAACTACAGGTTCCAACCGATCCTTTTATATTGCATCCTGCGTGCCCTGGTTTGCGATACCTTGGTATATCTAGAACACTCGTTGTAGCTTGGGACATATATGTGTAAAATCTTAAGATGGTCGGGATCTTTTTAAGTAATTCTGAGGATATATATTCGTGGGATGGAAATACATTGCAGGGACATGTATCGTCTAAGGAAACATATTTTCACATCACACCAACGTCTCCTTTTTCGATGTCTAAAATATGGTTCAAAAAGATATGGAGCTGGAACATTCCAGTAAAGCTCAAATGCTTTGGCTGTTTAGCTTGGAATAACAACATTTTGACTCGGGGAAATATTTTTCAGAGGGGATTTTGTGGTCCTGTCAGATGCACGTTGTGCAAATTGGACCTGGAAGATGTGGCACATTTTTTTAAAATGTCCATTCGCGGTGTCTATCTCGTTTGGTGGTGATGCATATTTTAAACATTTTTTTTTATGATTGGAACTCATGTACATTGGAATTATCCTTGCAAGAATGGATGTATGAATGTAGAGCATGTCGTTATTTTCCTCTATTTATCATCCGGGGCATTTGAAGATGCCAAAATTCAATATTTTTTGAGGGTCGGGTTCATAATATTAATATTATCTGCTAAAAAAATGTTGCTTATTTCAGAGAATCTGGGCATGTTCTTGACAAGGCCTCTCAGAGACATACACAACTCAGGAATACCGGTGGTTGTTTTCCGGCTGGGTTTTTGGATGGCGCTGCGAAGAATAACATATGTGGTTGTGGCGCGCACACCATTATTAGTCCTAGTATACGTTATCATTTATGTTGGCACGGGGGTGAAGGTTCCAATGCTCGTGCATAGATTATTGCGTTATGGGGATTATTATATTATGCTAAGAGGCTATCTATAGAGACTTTGGAGGTATTTGGAGATTCTGAGGTGACTATTAAGTGGGTAAGGAAGTAATCTTCTTTCAATCCTCCATTAATGACATGTTAATTACAAAGAATTCAGAGGATGGATGCACGTTTTAAGGGGGTGAAATTATCTCATATATACAGGGTGTGGAATAGAATCGTAGATGCACTGTCTTAGGAGGGACATTCCCAATTAGCTGTGGATACCTTATACTCGGCCTTCGCAGAAAACACATTTAAGGGATCCAGAAAGATCTACTTCACATAAGCTAATCATTCTCATGATGTGGATATATTTGTTTTTCTTTAGAGTTGTTTTTTATGGCTTTATATTGTAATGTTGTACGAGTGACAAAATTTGGGAAAATGTATATTTTCAAAACTATCTAGTTTAGATATGTGATTGGTACATATTTATGTGGATTAGGATGTACACGGGAAATGGTAGACTCTTGACACATGCTACATGTAAACAACCTTATCTTAATACAAAGTTGTTGGTTTTTTCCTTTTTCAATAAAACACATCCAAAAGCATCCTAATTTGTCATGTCACGTGCAATGATGGTTTGGAATATGACATGGCTAATATCAAGACCACACCAACAAACCATAAGCAAATTTGAATCTCGTCGAGAACAAAACACATTGTGGGAAGTTCCTAAGGTTTCATTATGACATCACTTTATTTATGGATGCACTTCGCCAATAAAAAGTTGAGCTTTCATTCTCAAACAATTCCTGAGAATCTCTTGATTTGTTGAAGAAGAAATTAGTGAAGGCTCTTACTCTAAGAATTCATGATTGGAACAAGTTTTTTAGTGCGCAAGTCTATGCCACGAATTGTTTTGTTTGTGTCGTCCTAGATCAAGGTGAGGAGGGAAGCATTGACATCCATATCGTTATGTCAATAAAAAAATGAATAAGGTAGAAAGGAAGTATTTGATGATGCATAAGAGTGGCCTTTGAACGACACTCTCTCTGCATGAGTTATAACATTACTATCTTGTGAAAAAGAGAATGTATCATGATCTCCTTTGCATGTGTCTCTTACTCTTCCAAGAATTCAACTTTCAAATTGTGTCAAAGACATGTAAGTCTTGCCTAAAGCTAGACCACTTGCTAAGAATCAACTCGAGATGATGGTATTCCATATGCACATGTATTTGAACTCAAAGATTCGGTAGAGGATATAGTGTAGATATCATTATTTATTTATAGCCAAGTATCCTTAGACATGCAATAACCTAACAAATGTGCATCGTTTTGAAGGTTGTTTTCTACACATTGACTCATGGACACCTGCACAATTGGGACCGAATGATTTCTTAAGGACACGTTTCCTTGGTCATGAAAGTTGGACATCAATGAAGGAGCACACGTTCAGGTTTTAGGTGGACATTACCGGACCTGCGTAAATTTCTCGTATGAGTTATGATTGAGTAAATTATTGTGTCAATGGAAAAGTATTGGCATATATATTATGGAATATGGGAACATAGTAAGGCATCAAAATGGCTCATGGAGATTTTGACTCGAAATTTTAGGAATTGGGACCACTCGTAAAAATGGTCATGTGAGTTGATTCCTCCAATTTTCCCACTCTGAAAGCATCAAGATGGATTACAAATAATATAATGAGCCAAACCAGATCACCCAAGTAATAGTTTGGTAGCCTAATCTACACAAAGACTACATACCTTCTTTTTTTCCAAGGAGACATCGTAGGGAAACCTAAAGGATGCATCCTCACATTTTTGGGCGACTTCCTTAGTAAACTCGTTGGTGTAGACCAATACACGCAGCCCAATGGGATTTACATTGAGCTCATGTTGGCACAAAAATCCCCAAATGCCCAACAAAATTCGTGACAACCAATTGAGCTAATCCCCTCGGTTACAACGACTATAGAAATTGTATAGGTACTTGGCATAAGTCTTAGGGAGCAGGGAGATCTCTATAGAGATATGAGACCCCATTATAACCCCTTCTTCCATAGCCACCATTTGGGATGTGGGCAATAGAGTTTTTTCGGTCCATTTTTTATGAGAGGACAATGATTGAAGCCAAACGCGCAAAAGCAAAACTTTGACATGAACAAAGCGGGTAGAAATGGAATGAGTTTGGGACTATATCACAAAGGCGACAAGGACGTCTATTTATGAGAATATCATTGTAAGGTTTTGATGCCCCTTATTAATAATAAGTTATCAAGGGACCCACTTTTAAGTCATACCATTAAGATATACATGCAATAATTCATCATTCAACATATAAAGAGGTGTCTTTATCACCCTTATGCCAACGGAGTAGCAACGTCTTTCAATGAGGTTTTGATGAATAACCCAACGAAAATTCGAAACATCCGTAGGGATAAATAGGATGACAAAGACTTGAGATTCTAATGAGCATATGGGAAAACCGACAAGAGCAAACATGCCGTATCCCATTTAAAATTACGTCGGGACAAAAAGAAATGGCTTGAATGCATTCAATGCCTTTGACACCAAAAGATACGCGCGTGCTTATACTTGACATCATGGCTTCTGCGGAAGATATACCAATGGATATTATGACTTCACAACATGCATTACAATGCCTAGAAAAACAAAAGAAGCACCGAAATCCCACCATGATCAAAATATAAAAAAGAAGCAATTCAAGAATGGAGACCTTGTACCAATATATGACAGTAAAACTAAGTGCAAGATGAGAAAATTGGAAATCACTAGAATTGGAACTTACACTGTCAGCGTCATCGTAGCTAATTTCCTCGTCGAACTAGAAACACCTATTCCCCTTCTTCGAGCGACGTTATTCAGCTCGTCGCTTCATTCCATTTTCAGCCAAAAACAAATTGTCCCGTAGCGTGTGGAGAATGGCTTCTTTCGTGTGAAGCGTGAACTCAACTTCGTGTAGCTAGGTGTGCCTGGTAATTACGAAGCCACTTCTAGGAGTTTTTGGCCACAGGCTGCTGTATATGGCGTCATTTTGGCAGCATCGTGATAAGAGGTATTACGCCAAGGCCTCTATAAGGGGCGGCCATTATGTTCATCGGTGTTGCCTTTTCGAGGCAAAGCATCTCAAACAAGTTTCCACGCACTTATTGACCACCTCTATCCGGCCATCAATTTTGGGGATGAGGATCGGTGCTCATTTTCAATTGAGTACCCTAAAGTTTAAACGAATCCTGCCTGAAATTGTAGGTGAGTGCGAGATCTCGATTCAACGCAACATAAAGTGGGATGGCGTGCATCTTAAACATGGGGTCCACGGAAAGAGGGGTAACGACAGGTGTAAATGGGTGTGACGAGGTACAAAAGCGAGCACATTTGCAAACGCGGTCGACGGACACCATGGTGACATATTGGTTGTCTGCTTTCAGGAGGTCCACCGCGAATTCCATGGAAATGTCGTTCCTGAAGGTGGTTGATATTACTAGTGGCGGCCATACTTCTTCACCATCTCGCCCTCGTTCCTTTAACAGGCGCCGCATGTAGGTATAAAAGCCTAGATGTGTGTTTTAATTCCTTCCCACAAGAAAGGGCGCATAGTTGATCCGTAGGTACGCTGAAAGCCAAAGCGCCCGTGGTAGGAGATGAACACAACTCCTGTGAGACGAGCATTGTTTTAAAGCACAATTTGGAATGAGAAGAATGCACCCTATATGCTTCAAGGTATCTTGTTTTCGTGTGTAGCCGTTAGGGGGATTTGGATTCTCCTAAAGCATTTGGATGAACTGAATCGCCATGTCAATATTCGACCATTCTTGACAAGCTTTGACGAGACAGGCAGGCACTGTAAGGATAAGGCAAAGAGAGACCCTTTCTCGTCATATTTCTGCAATAAAGCAGATGCATCATTGCCTTTCTTGTACATGATCTCATAATCATAGCGATGCATCTTAGTGACCCATTTGTGTTTCCCCGAGGATGATAACCTATCGTCCAGAAAATGCTTCAAACTATGACGATTATCTCAATTTGGAAGCACCTCCAAATAAGATATGGGCACCAAGTCTCGACTACAGGAAAGATGGCCATCATCTCTTTTCTCATAGGTGGACTTTCCCAAGATTCTGTCAACTGCATCGGCATAGCTCACGTTCCAAGACAAAAGTCTTAGTGCAATTGGGCACTACTACAGTGGGTGCATTGCACATGGCTTCCTTTAAATGTGAAAAGGCCCACTCGACATCGTCGCTCCATACCAAAGGCACTTGTTTTTAAAGGTAAAAAGGCCTACTCGACAACATCGTTCGAAAGTTACCAACATATTACACGTAGCCCCAACAATTATTGCGTACATGGGCGCATATCCACAATGGTAAGAACAAGCAGTGGGCAAGGTTTGAACCTTCACGAAGGCCACCCACATTCAGTAGCGGATATAAACAACAACGATAATAATAGGGATCAAATTAACGAATTGAGAGTGTACCTTGTTACCTACCCGCTTTCATTGATGGATAGGAACAAAAACAAGAATAATATAAGGATGAAATTAGCAAATTGAGCGTGAATATCAACAAGAAGAAGAATAATATAAGGATGAAATTAACAAATTGAGCGTGAATATCAACAACCACAAGAATAATAGAAGGATGAAATTAAGAAATAGAGGGTGAATATGAACGACAACAAGAATAATGCAAGGATGAAATTAAGAAATTGAGGGTGAATATGAACGACAACAAGAATAATGCAAGGATGAAATTAAGAAATTGAGGGTGAATATGAACGACAACAAGAATAATGCATGGATGAAATTAAGAAATTGAGCGTGAAACAACAAGAATAATACAAGGATGAACTTAAGAAATTGAGGGTGAATATGAACGACAACAAGAATAATGCAAGGATGAAATTAAGAAATTGAGCATGAATATGAACGACAACAAGAATAATGCATGGATGAAATTAAGAAATCGAGCGTGAAACAACAAGAATAATACAAGGATGAAATTAAGAAATTGAGCGTGAATATCATCAGCAAGAAGAGTAATATAAGGATGCAATCAACAAACTGAAGAATAATATAAAGATTGAATTATCAAATTGAGCGCAAGAATAATATAAGGATGGAAATAACAAATTGAGCATGAATATCAACAACAATAACAATAATAAGGATGAAATTCATTAACAACAATAACAATAATAAGGATGAAATTCATCAACAAGAAAATAATAACAAAGATGAAATTAACAAATTGAGTGAGTGTGAATATTAACAAGCAGTAGTAATAATAATAGAGATGAAATTAAGCAATTGAGTGTGTATTCTAATTCTAGATTAAGACATTGTAGGGTGGAGGTGGATATATCCCACATTCAAAGTGGGGATGGAAGTAACGAAAGGAAATGGTATAGAGGTGTAAGATGGGAATGTTGAAAACATACTTACCTGGGCGGGGTCAATCGATGATCAAGAAGGTCGATGGCCTAGGAAGACCACTTCCATTGCACTTGGGAGGGGGGTTTACCTAGCATCTCCCACTGAGGAGAGTGCACGTCATAATTTGTGGCAGCGGAGGCTCGCGTTCGCGCGGCCTCCACACTAAACTAAAGGATAAAATCGAAATACCTGCAGCAACAACTGAAACTAAAGGATAAAATCGAAATACCTGCAGCAACTGAAACCGGAACCGTGGCCTCCACGCTAAACGAAAGGATAAAATCGAAATAACTGCAACAACTGAAACCAGAACTGTTCGAAATACCTGCAACAGCTGAAACCGGAACTGCTGCTTGTAATTCCAGTTAAGTTAATTTAAACGGATACCGCAACTGCTGCTCTGCTTGTAATTCCAGTTGAGTTAATTTAAACGGATCTGTTTGTAATTCCATTCAAGTAAATTAGCAAACAGCGGGAGCTGTGCTTTGAATCAAATTGTTTGTGTAATTCCAGTTATAAGTAAATTAGAAAATCAAATTGTTTGTGTAATTCCAGTTATAAGTAAATTAGCAAACAGAGCGCGAGCTGCTTTGAATCAAATTGTTTGTAATTCCAGTTTAGTAAATTAGCAACTTTAAATCAAACTATTTGTAATTCCTGTTAAATAAATTATATACCGGAAATTATTTTAGACACCTCCTACTACGTTTTGCATAGTAGTTGAGAGACGAGCGGGGCCGGGGAGTGCTCTGCTGCGAGGCACGATTCTGTGCTAATCTTCTTGTTATTGTTGTTATATTGTTTGTTTGCAGATGTCATTCCTTTCACAGATTGATATCGGTATTCTATAATAAACCCCACACACGCGCCATTGATGGATTGAACTCCAATTTCCTAAATTACATGCTTGTTCTGGTTTATAAATTACTTAAACCACACACTAACTTCGGCTCTCATCTGAGAGATCCTGGATCCTGGTTTGGTTCACATTTCCCAGCAGTAGCAATGGAATTTACTTGTCAAAATTTTTCACTGTATACGGCAAGCGTTTCTTTCTTGTTTGTATTCTTGTAGTCAACTGTTGTTGGATATTCATGATGTGTTTGCCGTGTGTTGTGTTTGTGCTGCTTTTACTTTTCAAGGAAAAAGAAAGAGAGGGTATATTTACTATTTCAAATAGAAATTTGAACATAAATGGTATATTTACTATTTTAAAGAGAAATTTGAATATACATTTCAATGAGCCTGAGAATTGCGAAAAGAGTTCTTTGTCAATATCAAAACCTACCTGACCAAAAGAGAGAAAAAGGGGCTATAAATATACCATTTATTTTAAAGAGAAATTTGAATATACATTTCAATGAGCCTGAGAATTGCGAAAAAATTTCTTTGTCAATATCAAAACCTACCTTACCAAAAGAGAGAAAAAGGGGCTATAAAGCCCATAAATGGTATATTTACTATTTTAAAGAGAAATTTGAATATACATTTCAACGAGCCTGAGAATTGCGAAAAAACTTCTTTGTCAATATCAAAACCTACCTGACCAAAAGAGAGAAAAAGGGGCTATAAAGCCCAATTACTGCGTACATCAAGAAAGAATTGTCATACAGGCTCTTCTAACAAAGACTTGGATCCAGATCTTCCATGTGGAAAAGCCAAAAAAAAATGAAACAGCACAGATCAGATTTATCAGCATCTGTCCTGCAGTTTTTAGCCACTTGTTGTGGCTAGTCTCCTAATTGGGTATTAATCATATAAGCATCTGATAGTGGCCGGGTGTTAGTCATATAAGCATCCGACAGTGGTCGAGAGTTGGGACTCTGTTTCTGCCTCCTAACTCTACAAACGTGTTGAAAAGAAATTTTACTTTCCAAGATTGGGGAAAGGGTCAAATTTAATTTTACTTTCCAACTCTACAGACGTGTTGAAAAGAAATTTTACTTTCCAAGATTGGGGAAAGGGTCAAATTTTGGAGATTCACTTTACTATTGATGCGACTCTGTTTCTTCCTCCTAACTCTACAAACGTGTTGAAAAGAAATTTTACTTTCCAAGATTGGGGAACGGGTCAAATTTTGGAGATTCACTTTACTATTGCTCTGCTCAATGCTCTACAAACGTCTTGAAAAGAAATTTTACTTTCCAAGATTGGGGAAAGGGTCAAAATTTGGAGATTCACTTTACTATTCATCTGTTCAATGCTCTACAAACGTGTTGAAAAGAAATTTTACTTTCCAGGGTCAAATTTTGGAGATTCTCTTTACTATTGATCTGCTCAATGTTTATCTTAAAATTTGAACATGTAGACTCCTTTTTCGTGGCAATGCTGCCAGCCCTACCAGCGATCAAAGAGAAATCAGTGTTGCCTAGTTATTTGTACCCCTCCGAATGCTTCTTTGAAACTTGCTCCAAATATGAAATTCTTCCTGCCCCAGCTTCTCTGGCTCTCCGTGACAGGGCCCATCAAAATATTCCCATGTCTAGGATTTTTGTCAATATGTGGGTATACATTTATCCTTGCAAGCTTTTTCTTTTGCGGTAAAGCAAATCTAATTTAGTGGATGACCTTTCCAGCAGCAACCAACGCATGTCCAGTCAATTACTTTTCAATCCACCAGACACGAAAGTGTTTGTTTTCGAGCTCAGCAACCGACACATGTCGAGTCAGTTCACACGAGCTCAGCAACCGACACAGGTCGAATCAGTTCACCAAACATGAAAGCATTTTTCACGCTCAACAGCCAACACATGTCAAGTCAATTCACCAAACATGAAAGCATGTTTCAAGCTGAGTAGCCAACAAACAAACGTCAAGTCAATTCACCTAACGTAAAAGGCAACCAAGGCATGTCAAGTCAATTCACCGAACATGAAGGCCCAGGCGAGCCTTATTTCCTCTGCCATAGGCCCATAAATGCGCCCAGGCAGGAAATGCCCGCCGTCAGATTAAAGTTGTAGATCATCCTGCGGCGGGCATTTCCTGCCTGGGCGCATTTATGGGCCAATGGCAGAGGAAATAAGCCTCGCCAGGCCCATGTTTCGGGCTCACGAACCAAGGCATGTCAAGTCAATTCACCAAACATAAGCCATGTTTCGAGCTCACCAATAAACACATGTCAAGGCAGAGCTCGCTAACAAACGCATGTCAAGGCAGCCACGATGCCAGGTGAAAATGGGAAGAATGTCAAAGACCACTGGACAGTTTTGGAAGGGGAGTGCTTAACATTTCAGAATAAAAAAAAACTAAAATGGAAAGTGCTGGAGCAGTGCTCAATATCTTTGAAATCAAAATCATCAATATCGAACTCGGAAAGAGAAAAATGATTTGTTAGAAACGGATAATAATACAAAATTGGCTGGAAAGCCAAAGAAAAATGACGATACCCCGAGCAAAGGAAGCAGACTTAACAAACCGATCAAGATCAAGAATGGGTCTTGTCAAATGACAAGCCCGAGAAGAAGGCGTAGCTCCCACAACCGTGGCTAGGAGTAGCGGAACTCTGTTTGTTTGCAGTGAATAATAAAATCCTGTCTCAAGTAGGAATAAGGAAGAGATGCTTGCAAGGGACAAACAAGTATAGCGGATGCCTGGAGGAAGAGGAAGAGGAAGACTCAATCATTTACAAGAAACCTCCATGATAGAAATCACGAAAATATGGGTCAAACAGGGAGGAAGACTCAATTGCACTAAAGAAACATAGATAGGATCCTCTCCATGGTAGCAATCACAAAAGAGCCGCTCAAACAAGGACAAATACCGACAGCATTACAAGAGACAATACAACATGCGACCAGAGCTCCATATAATGAAAACATAAGTTTAGGAGTTTGTGTAGACCGTTGGAGATAGTCAGGCGCTCATCTTAGCGGTCTCCTTGTCATCGACTTTACACATTAGACCATCCATTGTACTTGGCTTCGCTCTAGGTTTCGTTGTCCAATGACGATTAATTTGATGAAGGGGTTTCGACACCTCTGAGATGCAGATATTTATGAAGTGCCATGATGGATGGATTCATTTTGTGACAAGGTGGGTGGATCGATGGCTTGAATTGCCATCATTAAAGTTCCTTGATCCTCCCACATTATTCCTATATGACGTTGTCTATGCATCATTCTCGATGTGAAGTGGGTGGATCGATGGCTTGAATTGCCATCATTAAAGTTCCTTGATCCTCCCACATTATTCCTATATGACGTTGTCTATGCATCATTCTCGATGTGAAGTAGGTGGATCGATGGCTTGAATTGCCATCATTAAGGTTCCTTGATCCTCCCACATTATTCCTATATGACGTTGTGTATGCATCATTCTCGATGTGAAGTTGTTGAGTTTTGCGTTTTCATATCCCCTGGACTCTGGAGGATGCTCCAAATCTGGATATCTTGTTGCACCCGTCCTTCCTGCTCCTTACGTGTGTTTGAGTTCCAATTCGGGGATGAGGGAAGCCGACAATGGACTCCAACCTCCGATGGAAGATTCTCAATTCCTTAATTGATCACGGTTGAGCTTTGAGTCCCCTTTCAAGTTTATGCTTCTACATTCAAATAAATTTATGGACGCTTTCATTCCTTCTTGGCTGCCACAACGTCGACATAATTCTTGGCAGCCTAGCCTATATTCCCTATTCCCTATAGCAATATAGGATGGTTCTTCCCTGTGATTCCTCATTACAAACTCAAAACCTGCATTGCTAGAGGGCAAATTCTTGATGGTTCTTCCATGTGATTCCTCATTACAAACTCAAAACCTGCATTGCTAGGGCAACTTCTTGAAGAACCATCAAAATTGAAATCGAATTTAGAATGGAGACTTCGACAACTGGACACATTGTCATTGGATTTCTTGTTTTTACGACGTGAAATATATATTATATACTTTTTGAGCCAACGTGGTTCAAGTGAAACACAGGCTAACAGAACAGTGGAAGAGCAGAGAACAGTTTCGCAAATTTTTGAACCACGGGCTAACAGAACAGTGGAAGAGCAGAGAACAGTTTTGCAAATGTTTGGCTTAGCAATATTTCATGCATTCCAAGGTCACAATTGATTTTTTTTACCTTGAAAGAAGGGGCCCAAGACCAAGGTTGCAAATTCTCATTCTTATTTTCCCATCGGGTTTGGATGAGATGTTCGAAGTGTCATCTCCCTGTGCCCAAAACGAGTCCAGCAATCCTATATCTGTGGAGAGGAGAAAGTGCAGAAACATGGTAACCATAGCTTTTCCTGGTTTTAAAAGGAGCCATTGACAGCTGTTTTGAACGGTGAATGTGAATGTGAGTGCAACCGAGATTCAGACCAATGGGTAAGTTGCGAGAACAAAAGGACTTGGTCGTGCTGTGGTTTTAATTGTTATTGTTGGAACAGCAACAGCCATTGTAAATTCCATTACCAGCCATTCAAAATTCCATTACCAGGATAAATAATAAAATAAAAAGGAAAACCCGTTGTGTTTATTTCTCTCTGTTATTCACTGAGCTCAACTTCTGGCCCAACTTCCCAGTGAAGTGAAGTGATGCTCTGTAGGCAGGGGCGATCTTTGTCCAATCACCCTTGCTGCACCAATTACAGTCATAAGCACAGAGCATCTAAATCATTACCAATCAAAATGAACTTCGCATTCTTTTGCCCAAGATGAGTTCAGCAATCCTGTATATATATTTTTGAGCACACACCCTGCACCGTCCCTAAGAAATCAATCCCTATTCTGCCCTTTTCGCAATATCATCTCATTGACTATTCTGCACCCTGCACTCTCACTAAGAAATCAATCCCTATTTTGCCCCTTTCGCAACATCATCCCATTGACTATTATTTTTCCGTTTTCGCAACGTCATCTCATTCACAATGAAAAAAAATCCCTGAATTCTCTAGAAACGTACTCACCCCCATTCTCACATTTCAAAATTAAATTTTCAACATTTGCCAGACTGCTGCTCATGTTGTTAATGACGACTTTGGAATATACACGACATCACTTCTTCCTGCACGCCTTTTGACATCGCTGCTGATATACATATATATCAATCAAGTTCACATCGAAAAACAACTTTGAACTAGCCTGTACAGCAAAAGAATTCGTTTGACATTCACATCCATCCCTGCATTGCTCAAATTCGTTTCACATACACATCCATCCCTGCATCCCTGCTCTGCAGACTGCTATATATATATATATATATATATATATATATATCTTCTGGATTAAAGCTGCATGACAGACCCCAAACCCCATCCAGGAAGACGGACCCGTTCCCATAATCTGATGATGATGATGATAAATGCAAACGGGGCAGAATTGGAAAGTATCGAAAATGAGCGACACTCTTGCGTGGTGAACAAACATCATACCTGTAACAACACAATGTCTGATCAACAAAAATTAGAAGATGAATACAACAGAATAATGCTGCCACTCAGGCCATGCACACGAAATTTCATTTCCTTCACAGTTAAACTTCAATCACCAATTTATTTCTTTTGTCTTACAATGTCTGATTAACAAAAATTAGAAGATGAATCCAGCAGAATTTGGAAGATGAATGCGGCGGCTGCACACGAAATTTCATTTCTTTCACAGTAAAACTTCAGGCCATGCACACGAAATTTCATTTCTTTCACAGTGACGGTAAAACTTCAGGCACCAATTCATTTCTTTTCTCTATAATTTCATTTCCTTCACAGTTCAGACTCAGTCACCAATTTACTTATTTTGTCTTTGTGGGGTGCTGCTTCACAGTTCAGACTCGGTCACCAATTTATTTATTTTGTCTTTGTGGGGTGCGCCAGGCTGGTGCTGTAGTGCAACGCACAAGCGACGCCTGAGAGCCCCAATAGCAAGCTATTGTAAGTGGGCCCTCCCCCTAGAAAAATACATTTAATATCATGTGGTTCTATGAACCACGTATCAGATATTAAACTGATAAGAACAGATACTACACTTGATCTTAGCCAAAAGGCCGAGAAAGGTATGCTTTTTCCTTTCTCTTTCTGTCCCTTTTCTACTACTCCCCCTCTCCTCTACCCACTCATTCATGCATGTGGTATAAATCATTTCTATTCTTTCCAATATCACTTACAATTTAAATAGACATGCCCTTCAACATCAAATTTATATCTTCAACATTCTCACCATATTCACTCTCTTTACATACATCTTAACTTCGGATCTCTCGAGTGCCCAAGAGATTTTGATCCCTCCCCCCACTAGATGATCGCGAGTTAAGAGAGAGCTAGATTGGTTATAATTAAAATTATCCAAAAAATACAAATATAAACTCTATTGTTTTTTATATATAAATATAATTAACTAAATATTACATATTATCTAAAAGTAATTTTAAAAAATGAAACTTTTAATATACATACAATGGAATATCAAAATAATTAATTATATGGGAAAGCATCACTAAAGATTTTCTCTTTTTCCTTTTCCCTTTCCATGTTATCTTAATCCTCTCGTGGGCGTTATCATAACATAATAATAATGTATGTATTAATATAAAGGAAAACATTACACTAAACAAAAGTCCTTCAATGCCATGTTTAAATAATCAATGGAGATCATTGCTTACCCATTCCTTGAAGTCAAACTCACCTAGATGCGTTTTAACATAGTCAAACTTAATCAACGACCTACATGTTATGTTGGCCTTTTCGCATATTTCATCACCCACGATGTTAGCCATATATTGATCATGTTGCAAATGTTAACGAGAGGTAAGAGACGCCTTCAATGTTTATCACATGCATAGAATTCTCGAAGAACAAAGTTCAATCTCAAGACTCAGAGTCCCACAATATGATTTTGGGGGTGAAATGTAAGTGCAAACTCAGTGACACGGAAAATATCAAATTAACCTTCAAAATGCATTGCATTTTGAAAGATACAACACATTGACAAGAAAAGATGGCGGAGTAAACAATGAACGTGGTCATTCAAAGTCCCCCCTAGTAGGATTTATATCCAACACAAACAATAAACGCCCCCTTAATAGCATAGGAACATCGTCGTTATCCAACTATTTGCTACAGTAAGACAAAGGAAAAAATATTCCCTTTGACGTGAACAATTTAATAAAGAAGAGTTATTGGTCACTGCAAAAGCATTGGATTAAATGTCTGCATTGTTGTAAAATCTTTTAAAAGGAACACCTCTTTTTATTATTGTAAAAGCGTTTGCAAAATAAATTCTCTTGGCTGGACTTGAACCCGTGTCTCTCAGATGAGATTTGAGTGTCCTAATCAACTAAAATGCAACAAAGAAACAATGAAATATAACTGGAAGCAATTCCAAAGACGCTTTATGTTTTAGATTCAAAAAATTGGGGGATTTTGTAAATTGTTTGCATCAATAGTTTAATAAATTAGTGGCTTGAATATGTTTAAGGCAATGAAACCCAAATATTGGGCTCATGTTTGTCATTGAAAACCAACAAGTGTATATCTCCAACATCCAAAGGCATCCTCTTGTCTACCCTCAACTCTGCGGTGACGGATGGTATCCATTCTACATATTGTACTAACGGTAATCTCGGAGTGTCTTCTATTTTTTCCACCCTCCCCACATTGGGTGCTAATCACATCGATAGGGATTCTACTAGTCATTTGGGGGTCGATGACACTTAAATACCTGGATGGGTATTTCTCTCCTTCAGTGCAGTCACCCACTTCGATGCTTCAATTTGGTTCCTTTAGTGGATATCGATTGCCTAGAATTCGGTGGGGAGTGATATTGAACTTTTGAAATTAAACGCAACACTTGATTTGGAGCCTCTTGCTATCCACTCGGAAGTGTCGCCATCAGATGGGGTGATTGTTAGCCCCCACTCTCGACTAAATGTTACTATTAGAAAGAAGCGACAGGTGAAGAATAAAGTGGATGGTATTTTGGGAAGGGGGGGCGGGGGGGGGGTTGTTGCTCCTACAAGTGTCTCTTTAAATTTTTGAAGGGGTCGGATCCTACTCTCCCATATTCTCCCGTGAATTCACCTACTAGATGTCTTAGAGATCTCATGCTCGTCTACACACTTCCGATATGAAAATCTTGTTCCTGAATATTCAGGGTCTCGGGAGCTCCGTTAAACGACTTTCCTTGGGATATTCGATTGAATCCCATCACCCTTCTGTCGTTCTTTTGCAAGAGACCATGATGCCTCGTGATAAGGCTTGGCCTTTACTCTTAAAAATTTCTCTTGGGTGGAGGGTTTTTTGATCCAGATGGATATTGGTGGCCACCCGCCTATTCCACTTGGGGCCCCACCATTGTCTCTTTCAGTTTTTCACAACTTACTATTTTTAGCAATTTTTTGGGTCCTTAACTTCCGAAGTCGTTTTGAGGCCCTAAATGACGTTTTTTGGGCATCGTTTCCAGCAAATATTATTCTGCTCCGAAATCAATATTTGCAATGAAAGTTGTAGTCCTCGGATAGGTCTTTCTAACGATGTATCATGTGCGTTAAACGGAAATAGTATGCCGAAGTTATGTCCTCGGGAAGTTGAAACACCAATTTACCCAAACGGAGCCCATAGTTTTGGCGCTTCATCTCCTAGGGTTAGGTTTTTGGACGTTTAGAGTTCTCCATTGTTTCTCCATAATAAATAGGCCCTCGAGCCTCATTGTAACACAGTTCAGAGGTCTCTAGCCGCCACATCTCTTCTCAGAGATTCGCTACCAGCACCCAAGCTATTTTATTTCCATTATGTTTGTAAGCATATTTTTGTTATTTGATATTAATGAAATGAAGCCTTATTTCCGCTGCATCTCTATGTTTATGGTTATTTCTGTATTCTGTTGCCTTCCTGCATAAATCCAGATCATTTTTGCGACAAATTCTTTTGAACAATTGGGGCATTTGGCTTTGTTGTGGGATCCTCGAGTTGTTAAACTTCTTGGACTATAAATATTTTGCAGGTACTCTATTGTCGGGTTTTGCGAGGGATGCTAAGCTCCTATTTCATATATTGGATATATGTGCTCCATATGCTCTTAGCAAGATTTCCTTGGAGCTAATGGATTGTTGTGGCTTGATGAGGATTGGTTTACTTATTATGGAGGGAGACCTTAATCTCACAGTGGCTGGTAATGATATTTGGGGTAGAAAATGAAATTTGGATATGATGGGAGACTATTCTAAGGAAATTTTTGGCTGTAATCATATGTTTGATATATTGTCGGAACCTCTTAGACCGACTTGGAGGAATGGGAAGACCGGCATGGAGGGGATTGCAAAACACTTGGACTGGTTTCTGATTCATGAAAACCTGGTTGAAAGGATTGGTACACTTCATTATTGGGTGGTTCCATCGAGTTTGTATGATCACGACCCTGTCTTTCTCCACTAGCACGGGTATTGTGACTGGAATATACTCCCATTTAAATTTAATTATTCCTCGCTTGGCAATAAGGATTTCGTGGGATTGGTGAGGGCCACATGGGCTTATAAGGCTTGCATTATGGGGTCTTCTCAAATGGAGGTTGTATGCCAGAAATTAAAAAAATTAAATCTGGTGGTGCGCATATGGGAGAAGAAAAAAATAGAAGAAACACTGAGGAATTGACCGAAATTTATGCAAAATTATTGGCGTTGTCTGATCCTACTGTGCCTGGATATTTCTCGGTTGCACATAAATCATCGTCTTTGGACCTGGAAGGGAGAAAGAGGGAAATTTTTTAGTATCGGGAGGAGGAATGGTGGCTCAAAATTTGTGCCATTTGGATCACTCACCAAACGATTTCACAACTTTGCTACAAACACGAGGCAGGAAAACAATACATGGGAACTAAATGACGTGTCTCGTAATTGTATATCCTCACTTGAGGATCTACATTTGGAGGTTGTTCTGCACTTTGGAAATCTATATCGCGCCAGGGATATGGTGGATATTGAAAAAAAACTGGAAGTCTTTCAGTCATATTTGGCTTGTTTGATGAGGAGGAAAATGAAAATATGGGGAGGTCAATATCCACGGAGGAATTGGAGTCTGCTTTAAAATTAGTGGCAAGGGATAAAATCCCCAGCAATGACGGGTTCCCAGTGTAATTATTCTTAAATTTTGTGGATATTATGGGGTCGGATTTACTTCTTTTAGCCAAGGAGTCGAGAACAACTTGCTTCATATTTGGTGCGCTAAACTCTACATTCATCACGCCGATTGCAAAGGTCTCAGGCCGGATTTATTTCAAGGACTATCGACCCATATCCTTGTGAAACACTGTGTATAAAATTATCTCTAAGATAATTGCTAACCGGTTGAAAGTTACCTTGTCAAAACATATTGCGTCGGAACAATTCGGGTTTCTTAAAAATTGTCAAATATGGGATGTCGTGGGCACTGCCCAGGAATGTTTACATTTTATCAAAACCAAGAAAACATATTCTTTATTATTGAAACTGGACATTCACAAGGCACATGACTGTGCTTATTGGGAGTTTATGCGCTTGGTGGTTCATGAGATTGGCCTCTCTAGATTGGTGATTTAGTGGATAATGGCTTGCATAACTACTGCAAAATTCATTGTCTTAATCAATGGGGTGTATTCTTGCATTTTTGAGGCATGTCGGGGATCAAAATAAGGTTTCTCACTCTCTCCGCTACTATTTTTACTCGTCACTGGAGGCATGGGCGGTATGATTTCGACCGCAGACTCCCGGGGGTCATTCTCCGGTTTAGGAATTACGAGGAACACTTTTATTACGTGTCTCATTTTTGTGGATGATGTCCTCATATTTGGAAAGATTTATATTATGGAATGGCATGTATTGCATGAGATTATTTTCACTTTTGGTGACGCCACAGGCTATACATGAGCAAAGCTAAATCTCAGTTGATTTCTTCGTCTCAGCCTGAGGCCAATCTTTTGGAGACAACTGGTTTATTTGATTATGAGAAGGTTTCATTGGACGAGGGGTTTAAGTATCTTGGTTTCTTCCTTAAACCAAATAATTGTGGCATTAAGGATTGGGGTCGAATAACTGAAAAATTTGAGCACAGGTTGTTATCATGGTCACATCAATGTCTTACAATTAGTGGAAGGTTGATTATGGTGCAGGCGGTTTTGCAGAGCATTGTAATATACTGATTGCATCTATACTCGATGCCTAAATCCATTATATCTGAGTTCATCTACGCTTGAACTAATGATGGTTACAAAATTCACCTTTTTCTCCTGGAGGATATGACCTTAAGTAAGGAGGATGCGGGTTGGGGAATCAAGGATATTGAAAAATTCAGTTGGGATTTATCGATGAAGAGTTTGTGGCATTCTTTTAATGGTGTTGGTAGTTGAAAACGAACCATTAAGGATAAGTATCTAAAAAAACCAATATTTGGTAACTTGGAGTAAGGATGGGGCTCGCGTCACAGGTGTTGTCTCATATATTTGGCGGAGCAAGATGAAAACTAAACATTGGCTCCTTGGGAGCTTAAAATGGTAGATTGGGTCTAGTTATGGGGTGGAGATCGGTCTAGATCCCACTTGTGGTTTTGTCGGTGCTCATATATTACCTTTCCAACTCTTTTGACATCTTCGCAATCTGGGGATTCATTACATTAACCGACTAAAGGTTCCAACCGACCCTTTTATATTACATCCTGCGTGCCCTGGTTTGCGATACCTTGGTTTATCTAGAACACTCGTTGTAGCTTGGGACATATATGTGTAAAATCTTAAGATGGACGGGATCTTTTGAAGTGATTCTGAGGATATATATTCGTGGGATGGAAATACATTGCAGGGACATGTATCGTCTAAGGAAACATATTTTCACATCTCACCAACGTCTCCATTTTCGATGTCTAAAATATGGTTCAAAAAGATATGGAGCTGGAACATTCCATTAAAGCTCAAATGCTTTGGCTGTTTAGCTTGGAATAACAACATTTTGAGTTGGGAAAATATTTTTCAAAGGGGAATTTGTGGTCCTGTCAGATGCACGTTGTGCAAGTCGGACCTGGAAGATGTGGCACATTTTTTTAAAATGTCCATTCGCGGTGTCTATCTCGTTTGGTTTGATGCATATTTTAAACATTTTTTTATGATTGGAACTCACGTACATCGGAATTATCCTTGCAATAATGGATGCATGAATGTAGAGAATGTCGTTCTTTTCCTCTATTTATCATTCGGGGCATTTGAAGATGCCAAAATACATTCGTTTTTGAGGGTCGGGTTCATAATATTAATATTATCTGCTAAAAAAATGTTGCTTATTTCAGAGAATCTGGGCATGTTCTTGACAAGGCCTCTCGGAGACATACACAACTCAGGAATATCAGTGGTTGTTTTCCATCTGGGTTTTTGGATGGCGCTGCGAAGAATAACATATGTGGTTGTGGCGCGCACACCATTATCAGTCCTGGTATACATTATCATTTATGTTGGCATGGGGGTGAAGGTTCCAATGCTCGTGCATATATTATTGCGTTATGGGAATTATTATATTATGCTAAGAGGCTATCTATAGAGACTTTGGAGGTATTTGGAGATTCTGAGGTGACTATTAGGTGGGCAAGGAAGTAATCTTCTTTCAATCCGCCATTAATGACAAGTTAATTACAAAGAATTCAGAGGATGGATGCACATTTTAAGTGGGTGAAATTATCTCATATATACAGGGCGTGGAATAGAATCGTAGATGCACTGTCTTAGGAGGGACATTCCCAATTAGCTGTGGATACCTTATACTCGGCCTTCGCAGAAAACACATTTAAGGGATCCGGAAAGATCTACTTCACATAAGCTAATCATTTTCATGATGTGGATATATTTGTTTTTCTTTAGAGTTGTTTTTTATGGCTTTATATTGTAATGTTGTACGAGTGACAAAATTTGGGAAAATGTATATTTTCAAACATATCTAGTTTAGATATGTGATTGGTACATATTTCTGTGGAATAGGATGTACACAGGAAATGGTAGAATCTTGACACATGCTATATGTTAACAACCTTATCTTAATACAAAGTTGTTGGTTTTTTCCTTTTTCAATAAAACACATCCAAATGCATCCTAATTTGTCATGTCACGTGCAATGATGGTTTGGAATATGACATGGCTGACATCAAGACCACACCAACAAACCATAAGAAAATTTGAATCTCGTCGAGAACAAAACACATTGTAGGAAGTTCCTAAGGTTTCATTATGACATCACTTTATTTATGGATGCACTTCGCCAATAAAAAGTTGAGCTTTCATTCCCAAACGATTCCTGAGAATCTCTTGATTTGTTGAAGAAGAAATTAGTGGAGGCTCTTACTCTAAGAATTCATGATTGGAACAAGTTTTTTGTGCGCAAGTCGATGCTACGAATGGTTTTGTTTGTGTCGTCCTAGATCAAGGTGAGGAGGGAAGCATTGACATCCATATCGTTATGTCAATAAAAAAATGAATAAGGTAGAAAGGAAGTATTTGATGATGCATAAGAGTGGCCTTTGAACGACACTCTCTCTGCATGAGTTATAACATTACTATCTTGTGAAAAAGAGAATGTATCATGATCTTCTTTGCATGTGTCTCTTACTCTTCCAAGAATTCAACTTTCAAATTGTGTCAAAGACATGTAAGTCTCGCCTAAAGCTAGACCACTTGCTAAGAATCAACTCGAGAGAATAACCAACGGTATAGATGATGGTATTCCATATGCACATGTATTTGAGCTCAAAGATTCGGTAGAGGATATAGTGTAGATATCATTATTTCTTTATAGCCAAGTATCCTTAGACATGCAATAACCTAAAAAATGTGCATCGTTTTGAAGGTTGTTTTCTACACATTAACTCATGGACACTTGCACAATTGGGACCGAATGATTTCTTAAGGACATGTTTCCCTGGTCATGAAAGTTGGACATCAATGAAGGAGCACACGTTCAGGTTTCAGGTGGACATTACCGGACCTGCGTAACTTTCTCGTATGAGTTATGATTGAGTAAATTCTTGTGTCAATTGAAAAGTATTGGCGTATATATTATGGAATATGGGAACATAGTAAGGCATCAAAATGGCTCATGGAGATTTTGACTCGAAATTTTAGGAATTGGGACCACTCGTAAAAATGGTCATGTGAGTTGATTCCTCCAATTTTCCCACTCTGAAAGCATCAAGATGGATTACAAATAATATAATGAGCCAAACCAGATCACCCAAGTAATAGTTTGGTAGCCTAATCTACACAAAGACTACATACCTTCTTTTTTTCCAAGGAGACATCGTAGGGAAACCTAAAGGATGCATCCTCACATTTTTGGGCGACTTCCTTAGTAAACTCGTTGGTGTAGACCAATACACGCAGCCCAATGGGATTTACATTGAGCTCATGTTGGCACAAAAATCCCCAAATGCCCAACAAAATTCGTGACAACCAATTGAGCTAATCCCCTCGGTTACAACGACTATAGAAATTGTATAGGTACTTGGCATAAGTCTTAGGGAGCAGGGAGATCTCTATAGAGATATGAGACCCCATTATAACCCCTTCTTCCATAGCCACCATTTGGGATGTGGGCAATAGAGTTTTTTCGGTCCATTTTTTATGAGAGGACAATGATTGAAGCCAAACGCGCAAAAGAAAAACTTTGACATGAACAAAGCGGGTAGAAAAGGAATGAGTTTGGGACTATATCACAAAGGCGACAAGGACTTATATTTTTGATGCCCCTTATTAATAATAAGTTATCAAGGGACCCACTTTTAAGTCATACCATTAAGATATAAATGCAATAATTCATCATTCGACATATAAAGAGATGTCTTTATCACCCTTATGCCAACGGAGTAGCAACGTCTTTCAACGAGGTTTTGATGAATAACCCAACGGAAATTCGAAACATCTGTAGGGATAAATAGGATGACAAAGACTTGAGATTCTAATGAGCATATGGGAAAACTGACAAGAGCAAACATGCCATATCCCATTTAAAATTACGTCGGGACAAAAAGAAATGGCTTGAATGCATTCAATGCCTTTGACACCAAAAGATGCGCGCATGCTTATACTTGACATGATGGCTTCTGTGGAAGATATACCGATGGATATTATGACTTCACAAGATGCATTACAATTCCTAGAAAAACAAAAGAAGCACCAAAATCCCACCATGATCAAAATATGAAAAAGAAGCAATTCAAGAATGGAGACCTTGTACCAATATATGACAGTAAAACTAAGTGCAAGATGAGAAAATTGGAAATCACTAGAATTGGAACTTACATTGTCAGCGTCATCGTACCTAATTTCCTCTTTGAACTAGAAACACCTATTCCCCTTCTTCGAACGACGTTATTCAGCTCGTCGCTTCATTCCATTTTGAGCCAAAACCAAATTGTCTCGCAGCGTGTGGAGAATGGCTTCTTTCATGTGAAGCGTGAACTCAACTTCGTGTAGTTAGGTGTGCCTGGTAATTACGAAGCCACTTCTAGTAGTTTTTGGCCACAAGCTGCTGTATATGGCGTCATTTTGGCAGCATCGTGATAAGAGGTATTACGCCAAGGCTTCTATAAGGGGCGGCCATTATGTTCATCGGTGTTTCCTTTTCGAGGCAAGCATCTCAAACAAGTTTCCACGCACTTATTGACCACCTCTATCCGGCCATCAATTTTGGGGATGAGGATCGGTGCTTATTTTCAATTGAGTACCCTAAAGTTTAAACAAATCCTGCCTGAAATTGTAGGTGAGTTCGAGATCTCGATTCAACGCAACATAAAGTGGGATGGCATGCATCTTAAACATGGGGTCCACGGAAAGAGGGGTAACGACTTTGGCATACTATCTCCATTTGACGCACATGATACATCCTTAGAAAGATCTATCCGAGGACTACAACTTTCATCACCGAATATCCATTCCGAAATGGAATGGATATTAGCTGGAGGCGCGATGCCCAAAAAAGGTCATTTAGGGCCTCAAAACGGCTCCGGAAGTTGAGGACCCGAAAAACTACTAAAAATAGTAAGTTGTGCCGAAACTGAAAAACCGAAAGAGGAAATGGTAGGGCCCCAAGTGGAATAGGCGGGTGAACACCAATATCCACCTGGATCATCCCTCCCCCCTTATGAAGCAATGGTCCCCATTGTGTTGAGTTCTTCTACAAGATGAGGAAACTTCTGCTGAACTTGGTCCCTGGTGAACCACTTGCCTTGGTGTAGGAGTTGGCCAGCTTTGACAACCCGATGCAGTTGGATGTTCTGTTGGCAAGTGATTTTTATTTTCATGTCCCTGATACAATCTGTGGTGGCATGTTCCATGCAGTCTCGGTTTAACTCTGTTGGTGTGAGTTGTTCTGCAATGTTTGAGGTGTCAAGTAGAGGTGGGAAGTAAGGACGAAGGCGATCCACATTGAAGACTGGGTGCAGACCAAGGAATGGTGGAATACTGAGCTCGAAGGCATTATTCCCTACATCCTTGGTGATGGTGTACGGCCCATATCGGAGCGAGCGAAGCTTGCGGTGGGTTCCAGTGAGGCGCTCCTTCTGCAAATGTAGCCATACTTTGTCGCCCACCTGGAAGCTGTGTGGCACCTGGTGTTGATCATGGTGTTGCTTGTACCTGGCATTGGCTCTGTCCAATATATCATGAACCTGTTGGCAGATGTGTTGAATGCGCTCGATGAAGCTACTTGCTTTGTCAACTTCAAACTGGACATGAGCTAAATTGGCTTGAGCAGCTGCAAATGGTATGGCTACGTCAATAGGACATAGTGGCTGGAATCCCAAGCCCACCTAAAAGGGGCTATGGCCGATTGAACTGTGTAGAGCCCAATTATAACTATGTTGTACATATGGGAGGCTCTCATCCCATGTGTGTGGATGCTTTGAATTGTACATGCACAGAATGTGTACAAGCATTCTGTTGACGACCTCTGTCTGGCCATCTGTTTGGGGATGGAAAGATGTGGACTTGGTGAGCTTGGTATCCAACATTGACCAAAGGCTGGACCAAAATGTGCTGAGGAACCTGCTATCCCGATCATATATGATAGACTGTGGAATCCCAAAGTGCACCCACACTCGTTCAAAGAAGAGTTTAGCAGTGGCTTCTACTGTGATATTATTCTTGTAGGCCGCCATGATGGCCATCTTCAAGAATTTGTCAACGACCAGGAAAACACAGTCATTTCCCTGCTTAGTAGAAGGCAGGCCTGACATGTAATCCATGGAGATGGATTCCCAAGGTCGACTAGGGGTAGGTAGCGGAGTATATAGGCCTTGCTTCTTGATGGTCGGTTTGGCAATGGCACAAGCAGTGCAGGATCTGATGTGCTTCTCGACATCCTTTTGAAGGTTCGGCCAATAGAAATACTTCTGTAGTATTGCTACTGTTTTCTCGACCCCGAAATGCCCAGCGACTCGACTGTAGTGTGCTTCCCATATCATCTTGGCACGCTCGCTTGAAGGAACACAAAGGTGTTCCAGGTGACATAAAAGTGCATCTTGGAGGTGAAAATTTGGAACTTGCGTGCCCCCCAAGAGTGCCTTGTAAGTGTGGCCGAATTCTGGGTCACTCTCATAGAGAAGCGGCCAATCAGAAGTCTCGTGCCCACAAGAGTTGAGCACAGTGGTGAGCGCCACGATCGGTGGTCGGCTGAGGCAGTCTGCAACATTATTGGTGCTAACCTTCTTGTACTTGATGTTCAAATGAAACTGTTGCAGATATGTGGACCACTTCTGATGGCGATCATTCTGCAACTTCCCTTGTGTCTGTATGAACTGCAGGGGCTGGTGGTCTGTGTGGATGATTGTTTCCTTCCCCAATATGTAATGCTTCCATTGTCGACAAGCTTGCACAATGGAATACATTTATTTGTCATAAGTGGGATACTTGCGAACTGTGTCAGACAATGTCTCACTGTGATATGCCACTAGATGTCCCTGTTGAGTAAGAACTACCCCAATAGCATAGTCAGAGGCATAAATGGAGTCTCAAGTAGCTATTTCAAATGCAGTAAAAGTGAGCAGAGCGAAACAGAGCGATTTTCAGTCTATTGAACGCCTTAATTGAAATTCCAGAGCCAATTTTGTTCTCGCTTCTCCCTTGGTGACTTGACTCAAGGGCCAAGTGATATGAGAGAATCCCAACACGAACCTCCAGTAGAAATTAGAAGGACCCAGAAAGCTGCGCAACTCTGTTATAGTAGTTGGGGTTGGCCAATCCCGAATGACTTGGATCTTGGCTAGATCCACATGCACCCCCCTTTCATCAATAATGTATCCCAGATATTGAACCTGGGTCATGCCAAAAGTGCACTTCTCCAGATTGGCACACAACTTGTGTTGCCGCGGTGTTTGGAGGACTTGTCGGATGTGGTGAAGGTGATCTTCCCAAGTCTGGCTAAAGATCAGAATGTCATCCAAATACACCACTAAAAGTGAGTTGGTGAATGGCCGCAAGATGTCATCCATCATCCTCATGAAGGTTGCGGGAGAATTCGTCAACCCGAAAGGCATGACCAACCATTCAAAAAGGTCTTCCTTGGCTTTGAAGGCAGTCTTCCACACATCGGAGGGTTCAATCGGTACCTGGTGATACCTCGACTTCAAGTCAATATTGCTGAAATATTTTGCACCTTTGAGTTGGTCCAGAAGGTCATCAATCCGTGGGATTGGGTACCTATTCCGGACAGTGATCTTGTTCAGCGCCCGATAGTCAATGCAGAGTCTCCACGTCCCATCCTTCTTCTGTACCAACACGATCGGGCTCCCACAGGGCGATGAACTTGGTCTGATGTGACCTTTCTGCAACAGCTCCTGAATCTGCCTCTTGATTTCATCATTTTCCAGAACAGAGCGTCAATAGATCGGCCCATTGGGTAGCGGCGCACCTGGGGTCAGATCAATTGGGTGCTTGACTTGACATTGTAGAGGAACCCCTGTGGGTGAGGTGAAGATGTCACCGTAATCCTCCAAAACCTTATCCATTTGTTGTTGTCGTGCAGAGGAGCCCTGTCTGGAGGTCATGGCCACAGTCTTCTTCTTGCCCTGGGGGCGGATCATCAGGAAAATGAATTTCCTGGTTTGGGAAATGAGCTTACTGCATTGTTTTGCAGTAACCAAAGAGATAGTCGTAGGAGGTGGTACCTCTGGTATCCTGTACAACTTATTTCCCAAAGTAATAATAACAGCACGAGGTCGAGACTCATACACAGCATGACGCTTCCACAAGTATGGTTGTCCTAATAATACACCAGAAACATCAATAGGAGCAACGTCACATAATACCTCATCCGTGAAGGGCTTGATGCTATAGGGAAGGCGACACTGTTGGCTGACGCAGAGATCTCATCCTTGGTGAAGCCACCCGATGGTGTATGGATGTGGGTGAGCTATGGTCGGCAAGCCCAACCGCTTCACGACATCTGCCGAAATGAGGTTCTTTTGGCTCCCATTGTCGACAATGAATTGTACCGGGGAGCCCTTTACCCACATCTGGGAGTGGAAGAGACGTTCCTCCTTCTCCGGATCTTCCGGTTCCTCCTTCTGGATATTCATAGTGGCAACAGTGGCATTGGGCTCTGCATCAATAATCTGTTTCCCTTTGTCATTCCCCTTGTTAGGTTCTGATTCAGAGTCAGAGCATGCATCTGACTCAAAAGCCCGCATTTCGGCCACCAGCGACTGCTTGGCCCGACACTCACTTGTGTTGTGAGTGGAGCTCTTATGAATCTCACACCACTTTCTCATGTCCTTCTTTGGCTTTGCGGTGTTGTTCTTTTCTTGTGGCATCGACAAGTTGTATTGAGTCGCCATGCCTTGTTTTTGTCCTTTGTTCTGTGGTTTGGGAGCACCTTTCCCTTGCTTTTGATTCTTAGATCCAAAGTCTCGCTTCTTCTGTTTGAATTTCTGCTCAATCTTGGCAGCATACCGGTATGCCGTACCAAGCGAGGAGATGTTGAGGAACTCCATTTCCTCCTGAATGTATCTGTGTAGACAACTATGATACTTTAGCACCAGATGTTTCTATGAATCTTTGATACCCAACTTGGTGCGCAGGGTATGGAATAGATTCGTCAGCTCATGCACATCTCGATCCCTTTGTTGCCGCAACGTGGTCCATTGTATGTACTTGTCCTCATAGCTCCCCACGGGATAGTATTGTTCCTTGACGGCGTCTCGAAAATAATTGCAAGTGGGTACGGCCGAGAACAGAGAGGGTTATATCTCGTCCTTTTTCTCACAGTGGGTTTCCCACCAGTCCTTGACATGGGGGGCAGCTTTGAGGAGTGCAAAAATAATCTTCTCCCTGTCGGAAAAGTCATGAACCGAGAAATATCCTTCTAATAGATTCAACCATCTATCTATGACATCTACATCTATTTGACCCTCAAATATGGGAATGTCAAAATTTACTTGTACCTTAAAAGAAGTCGCACCTCCAGAGTGGCTGCTGGATGCATATGCGCTGCCGGTGGGCAGTTGTTGAAGGATGTGGGAAAAATTATCCATCATCGCGTTCCTTTGTTTTTCGAGGGCCTCCTCGAGCAATATTTTGATAGGATCTCCTGCTCCCTCATCTTTATTTTCATCCCCCATGGGCGTCCGTCGAGGTTTGCGAGGCTGATCTTGCAAAGGTTCCACCAGATCAAGCCCTAGCTCCTTATACCCCGACCTCGTTGGGGACATGCAAAGAAGGATCGAGAAAAAGCAGACCGCTCTGATACCACTGATCCGGATTTATGCAGGAACGCAACAGAATAAACACATAACCATAAATACAGAGATGTAGCGGAAATAACACTTCATTTTATTAATATCAAAGAATTGAAATTTGCTTATAGACAGAATGGAAATAAAACTAGCTAGGGCGCTGGTAGCTATCTCTAAGAAGAGATGTGGCGGCTACACGCCTCTGAACTAAGTTACAATGAGGCTCAAAGGCCTATTTATTATTGAGAAACAATGGAGAACTCTAAACATCCAAAAACCTAACCCTAGGAGATGAAGTGCCAAAACTATGGGCCCCGTTTGGGTAAATTGGTGTTTCAACTTCCCAGGGACGTAACTTTGGCATACTATCTCCGTTTGACACACATGATATATCCTTAGAAAGATCTATCCGAGGACTACAATTTTCGCCATAAAATAACTAACTACTAGAGGCGTGATGCCCAAAAAATGTCGTTTAGGGCCTCAAAATGGCTCCGGAAGTTTAGGACCCGAAAAACTACTAAAAATAGTAAGTTCTGCCGAAACTGAAAAATTGAAAGAGGCAATGGTGGGGCCCCAAGTGGAATAGGCGGGTGGCCACCAATATCCACCTAGATCATCCCTCCCCCCTTAGGAAGCAATGGTCCCCATTGTGTTGAGTTCTTCCATGAGATGAGGAAACTTCTGTTGAACTTGGTCCCTGGTGAACCACTTGCCTTGGTGCAGGAGTTGGCCAACTTTGAGAACCCGATATAGTTGGATGTTCTGTTTGCGAGTGCTCTTTATTTTCATGTCCCTGATGCAATCTGTGGTGGCCTGTTCCATGCAGTCTGGGTTTAACTCTGCTAGTGTTAGTTGTTCTGCAATGTTTGAGGTGTCAAGTAGAGGTGGGAAGTAAGGACGAAGGCGATCCACATTAAAGACTGGGTGCAGACCAAGGAATGGTGGAATACTGAGCTCGAATGCATTGTTCCCTACATCCTTGGTGATGGTGTACGGCCCGTATCGGAGCGGGCGAAGCTTGCGGTGGGTTCCAGTGAGGCGCTCCTTCTGCAAATGTAGCCATACTTTGTCACCCACCTGGAAGTTGTGTGGCACCCAGTGTTGATCATGGCATTGCTTGTACTTGTCATTAGCTCTGTCCAATATATCATGAACCTGTTGGCGGATGTGTTGAATGCGCTCGATGAAGCTACTTGCTTTGTCAACTTCAAACTGGACATGAGCTGAATCGGCCTGAGCAGCTACAAATGGTATGGCTATGTCAATAGGACATAGTGGCTGGAATCCCAAGCCCACCTGAAAGGGGCTATGGCCGATCGAACTGTGGAGAGCTCGATTATAACTATGTTGTACATATGGGAGGCTCTCGTCCAATGTGCGTGGATGCTTTGAATTGTACATGCGCAGAATGTGTACAAGCATTCTGTTGACGACCTCTGTCTGGCCATCTGTTTGGGGATGGAAAGCTGTGGACTTGGTGAGGTTGGTATCCAACATTGACCAGAGGCTAGACCAAAATGTGCCGAGGAACCTGCTATCACGATCTGATATGATAGACTGTGGGATCCAAAATTGCACCCACACTCGTTCAAACAAGAGTTTAGCAGTGGATTCTACTGTGATATTCTTCTTGTAGGCCGCCATGATGGCCATCTTCGAGTATATAGGCCTTGCTTCTTGATGGTCGGTTTGGAAATGGCACAAGAAGTGCGGGATCTGATGTGCTTCTTGACATCCTTTCGAAGGTTCGGCCAATATAAATACTTCTGCAGGATTTCTATTGTTTTCTCGAGCACGAAATGCCCAGCAACTCGACTGTAGTGTGCTTCCCATATCATCTTGGCATGCTCGCTTGAAGGAACACAAAGGTGTTCCAAGTGACATAAAAGTGCATCTTGGAGGTGAAAATCTGGAACTTGCGTACCCCCAAGAGTGCCTTGTAAGTGTGGCCGAATTTTGGATCACTCTCATAGAGAAGCAGACAATCAGAAGTCTCATGCCCATAAGAGTTGAGCACGGTGGTGAGTGCCATGATCGGTGATCGACTGAGGCAGTCTGCAAAATTATTGGTGCTACCCTTATTGTACTTGATGTTCAAATGAAACTGTTGCAGATATCTGGACCACTTCTGATGGCAATCATTCTGCAACTTCCCTTGTGTCTGTATGAACTGCAGGGGACGGTGGCCTGTGTGGGTGATTGTTTCCTTCCCCAAAATGTAATGCTTCCATTTTCGACAAGCTTGCACAATGGAATACATTTCTTTGTCATAAGTGGGATACTTGTGAACTGTGTCAAACAATGTCTCACTGTGATATGCCACTGGATGTCCCTGTTGAGTAAGAACTGCCCCAATAGCATAGTCAGAGGCATCTGTCTCGATCTCAAATGGTTGTTGCAAATCTGGTAATGTGAGAACTGGGGCAGAACAAAGGCGATTTTTCAATTCTATGAACGCCTTCTGTTGAGGTTCCGACCAAAAGAATTTTGCTCTCGCTCCTCCCTTGGTGACTTGACTCAAGGGCCAAGTGATATGAGAGAATCCCAACACGAACCTCTGGTAGAAATTAGCAAGACCCAGAAAGCTGCGAAGCTTTGTTATAGTGGTTGGGGCTGGCCAATCCCGAATGACTTGGATCTTGGCTGGATCCACATGCACCCCCCTTTCATCAATAATGTATCCCAGATATTGAACCTGGGTCATGCCAAACGTGCACTTCTCCAAATTGGCACACAACTTGTGTTACCGCAGTGTTTGGAGGACTTGTCGGATGTGATGAAGGTGCTCTTCCCAAGTCTTGCTGAAGATCAGAATGTCATCCAAGTACACCACTACGAATGAGTTGGTGAATGGCCGCAAGATGTCGTCCATCATCCTCATGAAGGTTGCGGGAGCATTCGTCAACCCGAAAGGCATGACCAGCCATTCAAAAAGGCCTTCCTTAGCTTTGAAGGCGGTCTTCCACACATCAGAGGGTTCAATTGGTACCTGGTGATACCCAGACTTCAGGTCGATCTTACTGAAATATTTTGCACCTTGGAGTTGGTCCAGAAGGTCATCAATCCGTGGGATTGGGTACCTATTCGGGACAGTGATCTTGTTCAGCGCCCGATAGTCAATACAGAGTCTCCACGTCCCATCCTTCTTCTGTACCAACACGATCGGGCTCCCACAGGGCGACGAACTTGGTCGATCTTGACCTTTCTCCAGCAGCTCCTGAATCTACCTCTTGATTTCATCGTTCTCCAGAATAGAGCACCGATATATCGGTCCATTGGGTAGCGGCACACCTGGGGTCAGATCAATCGAGTGCTTGACCTGACAGTGCAGAGGAACCCCTATGCGTGAGGTGAAGATGTCCTCGTACTCCTCCACAACCTTATCCATTTGTTGTTGTCATGTAGAGGAGCCTTGTCTGGAGGTCGTGACCATAGTCTTCTTCTTTCCCTCGGGACGGATCATTAGGAAAACAAATTTCCTAGTTTGGGAAATCAGCTTATTGCATTGCTTTGCAATAACCAAAGATATAGTGGCAGGAGGTGGTACCTTTGGTATCTTGTAAAACTTATTTCCCAAAGTAACAATAACAGCGTGAACTTAAGACTCATACACATCATGACGCTTCCACAAGTATGGTTGTCCCAATAATACACTAGAAACATCAATGAGAGCGTCGTCCACATTATACCTCATCTGGTGAAGGGCTTGATGCTATAGGAAGCGTACTTCTTTGAGCTGACGCGGAGATCTCGTCCTTGGCGAAGCCACCCAGGTGGTGTGGATGTGGGTGGTACATCATCGGCAAACCCAACCGCTTCACAGTACGCCGAAATAAGTTTCTTTTTGGCTCCCCATTGTCAATGATGGTAATAACGAGAGCGGGATGCATTCATGTCGGGAGTGGAAGAGACGTTCCTCCTCCTCTGGATCTTCCGGTTCCTCCTTCTGGACCTCTGTAGTGGCAACAGTGGCGTTGGGCTCCGCATCAATAATCTGTTTCCCTTTTTCATTCCCCTTTTCAGGTTCTGATTCGGAGTCGGAGCATGCATCTGACTCAGAAGCCCTCATCTCGGCCACTAGCGACTGCTTGGCCCGACACTCACTTGTGTTTTGAGTGGAGCTCTTATGGAACTCACACCACTTTCCCATGTCCTTCTTTGGCTTCGCGATGTTGTTCTTTGCTTGTGGCTTTGGCAGGTTGTCTTAGGCTGCCATGCCTTGGCTTTATCCTTTGGTTTGCGGTTTGGGGGCACCTTTCCCTTGCTTTTGATTTGCAGATCCAAAGTCTCGCTTCTTCTGTTTGAATTTCTGCTCAATCTTGGAAACATACCGGTATGTCGTACCAAGTGAGGAGATGTCGAGGAACTCCATTTCCTCTTGAATGTATCTGTACGGACAAGCTGCGATACTTTGCTTTTAAATTTTCTCTTGATCTTTGATGCCAACTTGGTGTACGAGGTATGGAACAAATTCGTTAGCTCATGCACACCTTGATCCCTTTGTTGCCGCAACATGGTCCATTGTATGTACTTGTCCTCATAGCTCCCCATGGTATAGTATTGTTCGTTGATGGCATCTCGGAAAGAATTCGAAGTTGGTACAGCTGAGAACAGAGAGGGTTCTATCTTGTCCTTTTTCTCACAGTAGGTTTCCCACCAATCCTTGACTGTCAGAGCAACTTTGAGAATTAAAAATAATCTTCTCTGTTGGAAAAGTCATGAACTAGAAATATCCTTCTAATAGATTCAACCATCTATCTGTATCTACATCTATTTGACCCTCAAATATGGGAATGTCAAAATTTACTTCTACGCCCAAAGTCACACCTCCCGGAGTGGTTCTTCAGGATGCCAGAATCTTATTTCTTTGGTGGCAGTCGTTGAAGGATCTGGGCAAAGTTATCCATCATCACATTCCTTTGTTTTTCGAGGGCCTCCTCGAGAAATATTTTGATAGGATCTCCTACTCCCTCATCTTTCTTTTCATCTCCCATGGGCGTCCATCGGGGTTTGCGAGGCTAATCTTGCAAAGGTTCCACCAAATCGAGCCCTAACTCCTTATACCCTGACCTCGTTGGGGACATGCAAGGATCGAGGGGAAAAAACGGACCGGCTACTTTACCATATTGGGATGCGAGACGCAACAAAATAGTTACATAACCATAAATACAAAAATGCAGCGGAAATAACACTTCATTTCATTAATATCAAAGAACTGAAATTTATTTACAGACAAAATGGAAATAAACTAGCTAGGGCGATGGTAGCTTATCTCTGAGAAGAGATGTGGTGGCTACAGTCCTCTGAATTATGTTACAATGAGGCTCGAGGGCCTATTTATTATTGAGAAACAATGGAAAACCCTAAACATCCAAAAACCTAACCCTAGGAGATGAAGTGCCAAAACTATGGGCCCCGTTTGGATAAATTGGTGTTCCAACTTCCCAAAGAGGCATCGCTTTGGCATACTATCTCCGTTTGACGCACATGATACATCCTTAGAAAGATCTATCCGAGGACTACAACTTTCGCCATAGAATTAATATTTGCTAGTGGCACGATGCCCAAAAAACGTCGTTTAGGGCCTCAAAACGGCTCAGGAAGTTCAGGACCCGAAAAACTGCTAAAAATAGTAAGTTGCGCTGAAACTAAAAAACTGAAAGAGGCAATGGTGGGGCCCCAAGTAGAATAGGCGGGTTGCCACCAATATCCACCTGGATCATCCCTCCCCCCTTAGGAAGCAATGGTCCCCATTGCATTGAGTTCTTCCATGAGATGAGGAAACTTCTGCTAAACTTGGTCTCTGGTGAACCACTTGCCTTGGTGCAGGAGTTGGCCAGCTTTGACAACCCGATATAGTTGGATGTTTTGTTGGCGAGTGCTCTTTATTTTCATGTCCCTGATACAATCTATGGTGGCCTGTTCCATGCAGTCTGGGTTTAACTCTGTTGGTGTGAGTTGTTCTGCAATGTTTGAGGTGTCCAGTAGAGGTGGGAAGTAAGGACGAAGGCAACCCACATTGAAGACTGGGTGAAAACCAAGGAATGGTGGAATACTGAGCTCGAAGGCATTGTTCCCTACATCCTTGGTGATGGTGTACAAACCGTATCGGAGCGGGCGAAGCTTGCGATGGGTTCCAGTGAGGCGCACCTTCTTCAAATGTAGCCATACTTTGTCGCCCACCTGGAAGTTGTGTGGCACCCAGTGTTGATCATGGTGTTGCTTGTACTTGGCATTGGATCTATCCAATATATCATGAACCTATTGGTGGATGTGTTGAATGCGCTCGATGAAGCTACTTGCTTTGTCAACTTTAGACTTGACGTGAGCTGAATCGGCTTGAGCAGGTGCAAATGGTATGGCTACGTCAATAGGACATAGTGTCTGGAATCCCAAGCCCACATGAAGGGGGCTATGGCCGATTGAACTGTGGAGAGCCCGATTATATCTATGTTGTACATATGGGAGGCTCTCATCCTTTGTGCGTGGATGCTTTGAATTGTACATGCACAGAATGTGTACAAGCATTCTGTTGACGACCTCTGTCTGGCCATCTGTTTGGGGATGGCAAGCTGTGGACTTGGTGAGCTTGGTATCCAACATTGACCAGAGGCTGGACAAAAATGTGCTGAGGAACCTGCTATCCCGATCTAATATGATAGACTGTGGGATCCCAAAGTGCACCCACACTCGTTCAAACAAGAGTTTAGCAGTGGCTTCTACTGTGATATTCTTCTTGCAGGCCGCAAAGATGGCCATCTTCGAGAATCTATCGACGACCATGAAAACACAGTCATTTCCATGCTTAGTAGAAGGCAGGCCTGACATGTAATCCATGGAGATGGATTCCCAAGGTCGACTAGGGGTAGGTAGCGGAGTATATAGGTCTTGCTTCTTGATGGTCGGTTTGGCAATGGCACAATCAGTGCAGGATCTGATGTGCTTCTTGACATTCTTTCGAAGGTTCGACCAATAGAAATACTTCTGCAGGATTGCTACTGTTTTCTCGACCCTGAAATGCCCAGCGAATCGACTATAGTGTGCTTCCCATATCATCTTGCCACGCTCGCTTGAAGGAACACAAAGGTGTCCCAGGTGACATAAAAGTGCATCTTGGAGGTGAAAGTATGGAACTTGCGTACCCCCCAAGAGTGCCTTGTAAGTATGGTTGAATTCTAGGTCACTCTCATAGAGAAGCGGCCAATCAAAAGTCTCATGCCCACAAGAGTTGAGCACGGTGGTGAGCACCACGATCGGTGGTCAGTCGAGGCAGTCTGCAACATTATTTGTGCTACCCTTCTTGTACTTGATGTTCAAATGAAACTGTTGCAGATATGTGGACCACTTCTGATGGCGATCATTCTGCAACTTCCCTTGTGTACGTTTGAGCACGCAAAGAAGGGCAGGTAGTGCAGTAATAATAGGTGATTGTTTCCTTCCCAAAAATGTAATGCTTCCATTGTTGACAAGCCTACATAATGGAATACATTTCTTTGTCATAAGTTGGATCTTTCTATGACCCCGTGGTTCTTCTCTTTCTCCTTGTGATATCCCTTTGGATACTGTTAGTAAGTAGAGCCCCGATAGCACCATTGAGGCATCATCTCGATCTCGTTGATGTTGCAAGTCCCAGTGAAAGTGAGCAGAAGTAGAATGGAAGCGTTTGCCAATTCTTTGAACGCCTTCTGTTGAGTTCGAACAATTTTTTTTTTCTCTTGCTCCTCCTTGGTGACTTGACTCGAGGCGAAGTGATATGAGAAAGAATCCCAACACGAACCTCACAGTAGAAATTAGAAGACCCAAAAAGGCGCAAAAGCTACATTGCAGTAGTTGGTGGCCCGATCGAATGACTTGGATCTTGGTGGATCACATGCACCCCCTTTCATCAATATTATCCTAGATATTGGAGCTTGGGTCCATGCCAAAAGTGCACTTCTCCAGATTGGCACACAACTTGTGTTGCCGCAGTGTTTGGAGGACTTGTCAGATGTGGTGAAGGTGCTCTTCCCAAGTCTGGCTGAAGATCAGAATGTCATCCAAGTACACCACTACAAATGATTTGGTAAATGGCCGCAAGATGTCGTCCATCATCCTCATGAAAGTTGCGGGAGCATTCGTCAACCCGAAAGGCATGACTAGCCATTTGAAAAGGCCTTCCTTGGCTTTGAAGGTAGTCTTCCACACATCGGAGGGTTCAATCGGTACCTGGTGATACCTCGACTTCAAGTCAATCTTGCTGAAATATTTTGCACCTTTGAGTTGGTCAAGAAGGTCATCAATCCGTGGGATCAGGTACCTATTCCAGACAGTGTTCTTGTTCAGCGCTCGATAGTCAATACAAAGTCTCCACTTCCCATCCTTCTTCTGTACCAACACGATCGGGCTCCCACAGGGCGATGAACTTGGTCGGATGTGACCTTTCTGCAATAGCTCCTGAATCTGCCTCTTGATTTCATCGTTCTCCAGAACAGAGCGCCGATAGATCGGTCCATTGGGTAGCGGCGCACCTGGGTTCAGATCAATCGGGTTCTTGACCTGACAGTGCAGAGGAACCCCTATGGGTGAGGTGAAGATGTCCCCGTACTCCTCCACAACCTTATCCATTTGTTTTTGTCGTGTAGAGGAGCCTTGTCTGGAGGTTGTGGCCATAGTCTTCTTCTTTCCCTGGGGGTGGATCATCAGGAAAATGAATTTCCTGGTTTTGGAAATGAGCTTACTGCATTGTTTTGAAGTAACCAAAGAGAGAGCGGCGGGAGGTGGTACCTTTGGTATCCTGTACAAATTATTTCCTAAAGTAACAATAACAGCGCGAGGTCGAGACTCATACACAGCATGACGCTTCCACAAGTATGGTTGTCCTAATAATACACCAGAAACATCAATAGGAGCAATGTCACATAATACCTGATCCGTGAAGGGCTTGATGCTATAGGGAAGGCGGCACTGCTGGCTGACACGGAGATCTCGTCCTTGGTGAAGCCACCCGATGGTGTATGGATGTGGGTGAGCTGTGGTCGGCAAGCCCAACCGCTTCACGGCGTCTGCCAAAATGAGGTTCTTTTGGCTTCCATTGTCGACAATGAACTGTACCGGGGAGCCCTTTACCCACATCTGGGAGTGGAAGAGATGTTCCTCATCCTCCGGATCTTTCGCTTCCTCCTTCTAGATCTTCGTAGTGGCAACAGTGGCATTGGGCTCCGCATCAATAATCTGTTTCCCTTTGTCATTCCCCTTGTCAAGTTCTGATTCAGAGTCAGAGCATGCATCTGACTTAGAAACCCGCATCTTGGCCACCAGCGACTGCTTGGCCCAACACTCACTTGTGTTGTGAGTGGAGATCTTATGGAACTCACACCACTTTCTCGTGTCCTCCTTTGGATTTTTGGTGTTTTTCTTTGTTTATGGCTTTGAAAGGTTGTCTTGAGTCGCCATGCCTTGGTTCTGTCCTTTGTTCTGTGGTTTGGGAGCACCTTTCCCTTGCTTTTGATTCGCAGATCCAAAGTCTTGCTTCTTTTGTTTGAATTTCTGCTCAATCTTGGCAGCATACTAGTATGTCGTACCAAGCGAGGAGATGTCGAAGAACTCCATTTCCTCTTGAATGTATCTGTGCAGAAAACTACGATACTTTAGCACCAAATGTTTCTCTTAATCTTTGATACCCAACTTGGTGTGTAGGGTATGGAAGAGATTCGTCAGCTCATGCACATCTCGATCCCTTTGTTGCCGCAGCGTGGTCCATTGTATGTACTTGTCCTCATAGCTCCCCACGGGATAGTATTGTTCCTTGACGGCGTCTCGGAAAGAATTCCAAGTGGGTACGGCCGAGAACAGAGAGGGTTTTGTCTCGTCCTTTTTCTCACAGTGGGTTTCCCCAGGTCCTTGACATGGGGGGCGGCTTTGAGGAGTGCAAAAATAATCTTCTCACTGACGGAAAAGTCATGAATCGAAATATCCTTCTAATAGATTCAACCATCTATCTATGACATCTGCATCTATTTGACCTTCAAATATGGGAATGTCAAAATTTACTTATGCAACGAGGAGTGGCACTCCGAGTGGGCTGTAGCCCGGATGCGGATGCGTTCTTTGGTGGAAATTGCTTCGTTGAAAGGATCTGGAAAATATCCATCCTTAGCGTTCCTTTGTTTCTAGAGGCCTCCTCAAGCAATATGGAAGCTAGGATCTCACTGTCCCTGCTCCCTCATCTTTCGTCCCCCATGGGTGTCAGGTCGAGGTTTGCGAGGTGATCTTGCAAAGGTTCCACGGATCGAGCCCTAACTCCTTATACCTGAGCCTCGTTGGGGACATGCAAAGAAGGATCGAGAAAAGACAGACTGCTTTGATACCACTGATCCGGATTTATGCAGGAATGCAACAGAATAAACACATAACCATAAATACAGAGATGCAGCGGAAATAACACTTCATTTCATTAATATCAAAGAACTTAAATTTGCTTACAGACAGAATAGAAATAAAACTAGCTAGGGCGCTAGTAGCTATCTCTAAGAAGAGATGTGGCGGCTACAGGCCTCTGAACTGAGTTACAATGAGGCCCGAGGGCCTATTTATTATTGAGAAACAATTGAGAACTCTAAACATCCAAAAACCTAACCCTAGGAGATGAAGCGCCAAAACTATGGGCCCAGTTTGGGTAAATTGGTGTTTCAACTTCCCAGGGACGTAACTTTGGCATACTATCTCCGTTTGACGCTATCTCCGTTTGACGCACATGATACATCCTTAGAAAGATATCTGAGGACTACAACTTTTGCCACCAAATGTCCATTTCGAAACGGAATGATATCCGCTAGAGGCACAATTCCCAAAAAATGTCGTTTAGGGCCTCAAAACGGCTTCGGAAGTTCAGGACCCGAAAAACTGCTAAAAATAGTAAGTTGTGCCGAAACTGAAAAACTGAAAGAGGCAATGGTGGGGCCCCAAGTGGAATAGGTGGGTGGCCACCAATATCCACCTGGATCACGTCCCAGATCGAAGTGAGGAGGGAAACATTGACATCCATATCGTTCTGTCAATAAAAAAATGAATAAGGTAGAAAGGAAGTATTTGATGATGCATAAGAGTGGCCTTTGAACGACACTCTCTTTGCATGAGTTATAACATTACTATCTTGTGAAAAAGCGAATGTATCATTATCTCCTTTGCATGTGTCTCTTACTCTTCCAAGAATTCAACTTTCACTCATGGACACTTGCACAATTGGGACCGAATGATTTCTTAAGGACATGTTTCCCTAGTCATGAAAGTTGGACATCAACGAAGGAGCACAAGTTTAGGTTTTGGGTGGACATTACCAGACCTGCGTAAATTTCTCGTATGAGTTATGATTGAGTAAATTCTTGTGTCAATGGAAAATTATTGGCGTATATATTATGGAATATGGGAACATAGTAAGGTTGGGACCGCAAAAGTTGTTCCTTTAAGGCATCAAAATGGCTCATGGAGATTTTGACTTGAAATTTTAGGAATTGGGACCACCTGTAAAAATGGTCATGTGAGTTGATTCCTGCAATTTTTTCACTCTAAACGTATCAAGATGGATTACAAATAATATAATGAGCCAAACTAGATCACCCAAGTAATAGTTTGGTAGCCTAATCTACACAAAGACTACATACCTTCTTTTTTTCCAAGGAGACTTCGTAGGGAAACCTAAAGGATGCATCCTCACATTTTTGGGCGACTTCCTTAGTAAAATCGTTGGCGTAGACCAATACACGCAGCCCAATGGGATTTACACTGAGCTCATGTTGGCACAAAAATCCCCGAATGCCCAACAAAATTCGTGACAATCGATTGAGCTAATCCCCTCAGTTATAGCGACTATAGAACTTGTATAGGTACTTGGCATAAGTCTTAGGGAGCGGGGAGATCTCTATAGAGATATGAGACCCCATTATAACCCCTTCTTCCATAGCCACCATTTGGGATGTGGGCAATAGAGTTTTTTTGGTCAATTTTTTATGAGAGGACAATGATTGGAGCCAAACGCGCAAAAGCAAAACTTTGACATGAACAAAGTGGGTAGAAATGGAATGAGTTTGGGACTATATCACAAAGGCGACAAGGACATCTATTTATGAGAATATCATTGTAAGGTTTTGATGCCCTGTATTAATAATAAGTTATCAAGGACCCACTTTTAAGTCATACTGTTGAAGAGGTTAATCCCCTCTGCGGACAGAGGCGATCCCTACTAGCCCAGATCGGGTCTAGCAACAATCAAACACACTACAGTGCAGGTTCCTAATTGCAAATAAATCGACTTGCGATGAAGGCTTACCTGGAATCCAACGCTTTCGTTTGTAGAGGAGGTGGTGCTCCCGTTCCTTTGCCCTGACATATCACAATCCTCACGATCTTCGTGATTGGACACTTGCACATGCAAGAAACAACACAAACGCAAGCATAAAATCCAGTATATACAACTATATGTCAGTCGAAGAGGACATAACTCATGAACATAATCAAGAACAAGAGTGGAACCATAACCAATAGTCGCTTATCATTAATGAGTCAAAAAGAAGAATACAACCATAGCTTCGACGCAGCACTCTCCTTTGGCGGGTCGTCAACAAAACATGTCTCGATAAATCCTGTCAAGGATGGGACAAGCCTCTCTCTCTGGATACTTGACAATAGTCTCCTAGCTTGGATTTGGCCTGAAGGGAATCAAGAAGGCTCTTGCGGCATAAGGATGCGAAAGCTCTTGGGAACTAGCTTGCAAAGGATATGGGCAAGCATTTATAGATGGAGGAAGGGGAGTTGGGATCCCTATATTATGGGATTGGTCCTATCATCAAGGAAGCTTCCATGAGAGGTGGCAAACCACTTCCTCTCTATGGAAATCCCTAACCAAACCTCCCAGCTCAAGATAGATATCAGTCCAGGAATTTGTTAGGACGAAACTTCCGCCATTTATTTTTAAAAAACACCTCTTAATATGGTTGGCGCAGGTGCGGCTCTATGACAGAGCGCCAATTGGCGTGCCCTCTTTGGAGGATTTGCCCCCTTGGCGCAAGGGCTGAACTGTGGAACCGCACCAATGGAAAAAGAGTTATTTTTAGGGTTTTTGGGAGGGAGGTGTCTTCAGGGAAATGAAAGCTCATATTCAGAGGGATGCAATGAAAGTATTTTAAAGTCTTGTCTCTACTCACAGGTCATGGAATGAGCCCTCTAATTTATGGGATGGGGAATGGCAGGGACGGTGACAAATTGTTGTGTAATAGATGCCCCCTAAAGCATGAGACCCGAGAGAGAGAGAGAGGTGAAATTCTTTACGAGAACATGCTGAATGAAAACACTGCCATCGAAAAACCTGCGGAGCGAAGTACAACTGATGTCTCAGATACATGATATATATGCCTGGTATGGGTGCAGCCATCCATAACAGAGTATACAATAATCGAGATCCAAGGCATGGACGCAGACACCCAGAGAGGATCGATAAATAGACACAGGTATGGTCACAGCCATCCAATCAGTGAGTCATGTAATAACGGTGATCCACAATCGCAGCCTGGATTACAACAGACACAATCCAGGGTCTTGCGCTCCATCTCGACCCAAACAAAGCCGAAGTTTGAGCATGCGAATATGTGAGCCGAAGTCGAACATGCAAGAACATCGTCTGATTACCAGCCAATGATGAAAGTTGTTAACAGACGTGAGAGGAACCACCAATAATGACAATGGTCCTCAAGGTACTACAGGTACAATCTACGGCGTGTGAATCAATGAGTTGGCGTCGAACACCCGCAGAATCACTCGATCGGAGGTCAATGATGAAAACCTCACGTCGAATGCGACGAACTTGCCATTGAGGCATGTAGGCTCCAAGGTACTCCAAGGTACCCTTAAGGGAGTCTCTAGATCAGCTTCCTGGATAATGAGCTGAAGTCGACAGGAAGTGACCTTGATCGAAGGTGGGCCATAATGTTTCCCACATCATCGACACGAGACAAAGGAACATGATGTTTTTGTGAATCGGGATCATATGAGAATCAGAGGAAGGTTGATACTTTGCAGAGGTCAACTTCTCTTGAACATATCAGCAGCACGATAGTGGATTTGGCAGTATTTGCAATCAAAATATCAAGGGTCATGATGACAAGGAAAAGAGTAGATGAGAGGTCAAAAGGGATTGTCCAAACTGGGAGGCAAAGTGAAACGAGATGAAGATGTCCCCCGACAGAGCACGAATGCGAACCAGTGCTGGCCCAAAGCTGACATCTTCTTGAAGGACACGACAATGATGCGGTTCCATTTTTTCCCCACCATTTCTGGCGAGTACCCCAATTATTTTTTATAACAAGCTTGAAGGGGATAGCATATGCTTGTAATATAAGTCCGCCCTTCGGGCGAATCCATCCTAGTACATTTAACGAGCCCTAGGAAGGAAAAACTCGGAGAACGTCATTTCCAATGAATCCAATGTCATCAGGGTTTAACGAGTCTGACAAAGGAAGAACTCGGCGTCTTTTCATATTTAGAGAGTTTGAAAAGACAACAGAAAAGTAAACTCCAGCGGTCCCTTTTCGTAAATAGTTCCTCGGACCTGAAAAGGTAGAAAACAATATCCGAGAAAACCTCCTAGTCACGATAGGCTAGGGTATTCCTTTTTCGTAAATAATCCATCCCAGCCCGAAAAAGGGGTAAACGTATACTGGGTAGATATCGATTCGTGTCCACTTTAACGAGATCGAAACGACAAGGGTCTCGGCGATCTTTTCATGTTTAGAGAGTCAGAAAAGAGCTGAAAGATGACTCCAAAGTGACTTTTTCGTGTATTTATCGAGTCCGAAAAAGTATAAAATACAACTCATTTCACCGTTTAAGTCCCGTAAAAAAAACCTGTTGTTGCACAAAAAGCAACTGTAAAACCCATTTTTGACAAAATATATTAAAATATTCAGAAAAATAACTTGCAAAACCTATTTTGAGTTCAAAAAGTTATAAATATGTCAAATGGTAAAAATAAAATTACTTTTCACTATTTACCTCACTGAAGGGCAGCGGTGGTCCATTTTGTGTGCGAACCTCTGACGGCGATTGCGACCGATCCAAGCTACCATTCAGATTCCCGTCTGTTCCAGGTAAGAGGCGCTCATTTGTACTCCATTTCAATCCATTTTTCATAAATTTTTATTGCATATTAGACTTCTGTGAGGAATTTTTTGAATTTTTAGGGCTCTGCCCATTGGCGCTGGTATCCAGCACGGACCCGCGCCAATGGCATTTTATTTCCAAAGGGCCCGCGCCAACGACGCAATCCAATTTTCTGTTTGAAATTTCCACACAATGAATGAATTGCATGAATTTTTAAGGATAGCAGAGGTCTAATTGAAGTTTTTTGACCATGTAAATGCAGGCAACCGATCAAAATGGTCATTGAGTGGAAAGAGAGGGAGCATGGGGAAGAGGATGAACAGGCCATGGAGAATTAAACTTGCATGAATGCCTTCAAGAACTGTGGGCTTAAGAAGTTCTTCCTAACACCTTGCTTACGAGCTCAACCTGAGCTCCTACAATACCTGATCAGCATATGGGACGAACATGAACAAGTGTTCAAGTTGCGGGACCAAGTATTAGAACTGGAGGTTTCTGACGTATACTTCATAACCGGATTATCGCGCAGAGGTCCGGTGCCCATATTGACAGGGAGCAGACTGTCTGGTGAGAAGATGGAGCAAGTGATGGCACGAGTGTGCCGAGGGGCATGACTGGGATCAGGGAGTGGAAAGGTAGACATCCATACTATTCCTGATCTAGCACTTAGGGTAGTGCTTCATACCATCACGCGGGCCGCGGGATCGTAGGCACCGCACGAGGCAACAAAGGCCCAACTCTTACTGGCCTCAGAGTGCATGAGTTCCCTATTATTCGGCTGGGCCACAGCAGTGACAATAAACATCAAGAGACAGCTCACGAAGTGTAAGCAGGCCAAACTGAAACAGTTTGGCTACGGTTCTATCCTGGTATCATTCATTCTGGAACGATTACCAATTTTCCAGGGCCAAGGGGCCATAGTAGCTGAGTCGATTCCACGAGAGCCAAGAATGGCTCGCTGGGTGGCACTGATGCCCAGAGCTGGAGGAGGCCAACAGATGTCCTGGAGGCCGGAGTTTTTTGGGTGGTTGCGGCGTCAGTTGATTGTAGTGGAAGACTGGCCATATGCAGGAACCGATTTCACTGGAGACCCAGATCTCCCACTGCCGGAGGGAGATGATTGGGACGAGGAGTTGGGTATGATCTCTTATCTTTTCTATTTTTATGTTTTATGATTTTTATTTTTTTTGGGTAATACATGTCTGTTCTGACACATTTAATATGTATGCAGATGTGGGCCCAGAGAGACCAGCCGTATGTCTCCTATTGCACGGAGGACTCTTCCCGCACCTGATCCTTAGGCAGAGGGTGCAGAGGGGGGGGGAGTTGATTCAGAATCTCGAGGGTATTGCCCGAGGGATCCCAGACTACGCCCGGCTGGCAGATGTACCGATGGCGTACTAGAGACATACGTTGGGAGTGCCTAGTCGCCTCCACCGACTTCTGAGACGCTTAGTGCGTGCAGTCACTTGTTATCATGAGCACCATGCGGATTAGACTCCTAGGGCTTTTATCATGCATATTTTTGAGAGACATGTCGTCTCCGGATGTATTAGGATGAACATGTATATTTTTTATTTTATGTGATGCACACTATGCAAACATTCGATATCTATATACATACATATCTATTTCTGGATGGATTTTCCTTTTACATGTGATGATGATTTACAAATTGCGCAAATGTCTATCTAGAACCAAATTAGCTACTGCATCAGTTAACGTATTCGTATGTCTGGGTATATGTTGATATGTAATATAGTCAAAATTTCTTTCCAGTAAACGAATACGCAGATATAGACGTAAAATGGATGGGTTTATTATTGAATAGTGTCCGTTCAGTTGTGATACTACAAGTTGCGAGTCTAGATATATAAGAAATTCACGGATACCGAGGTTTACAGCCTCGGTTAATAATTCTAACACAGCACTATATTCCGCGATGTTATTTGTAGTACGTCCCAGACACACACCTTGCAGGTTGACCAACTCACCAGCAGGATCGTAGATTACCCAAGCCGCCGAAGACAGATTCCTGGTACTGCGGGAGGCACCATCTGCGAAACCAACAAACAGATTGATGGACATCTGCACAATCAGGAAGACCTGATCAGCAGAAAGATGTTTACATCGCAAACCACACCACACATGCACACAAATGAAAAGCACACACCTATGTACACACACTACACCAAAAATCACTTCAGGCGTAGTATTTTTTGAGGTACAGCCCATTTCTGGGCTGCGCCAGCGGAACTCCTTCATAATCTATAAGCTCATAAACCCCATTCTTCAAAACACATTTTACTATGTAGGGCCCATGCCACATAGGTTGGAACTTACTGGCCCCAAGCTTGTCATGCGCCTGATCGTATAGGAGGACGAGGTCTCCTTCAATAAAGGAACGCAGAGAAACTGATTGATCAAAGTGAGCTTTGACCCTCTTCTTTTGTGCTTCAATGACTAAAGCAGCTAAACGGCGGGTTTCATCTAACCGTTCCAGATATAAAAGATGCTCTTCCTCAGCAGAAGTATCGGGTAGAAGTTCCACAGCTAATTTTGAAAGAAGGAATCTCACATTCAACCGGAAGAGTTGCTTCCAGACCGTACACCAATTGAAATGGTGTGAATCCAGTTGCACTCTTTGCAGATGTCCGGTATGCCCATAGAGCTGAGAACAGTTGGAGGTGCCAATTGGATTTGTGAATACCAACTGTTCGTTGAAGCATAGTGACCAAAACCTTGTTTACTGCTTCAACCTGGGCATTTGCCTGAGGGTAATATGGTGTTGAAGCATGAGATGTCCAACAACTCCATGTGAGTGTGGATATAATTGTGCATACCAATGCAATCCTTTAGAACTCTATGATGTTTACTTTTCCTGATTTTTTCCACAAGGTATGGAAGGTGTCGACATATTCCTATATAGGCAGATCCTGACCATGTTGGTGTTGCAACCACTTGGTGTATCGGTCCTTTTAGTTCCCCAAACGGTGTTATTCCTTTTCGAGGGCATCTACGGAATCACCCCAGCCGAGGTATGTGTCTTCAAACATAGCGCTTCACTCTTCCTCATCTATGTCTCTCATCGACGATGGTTGTCCAACCAATGCTAGGCTTGGGGGGCATGGTTTTGGAAGCATGATTGTCATTTTCCCGCAATCGAGGAAAGTATTAACAAATGTAGGGAGATTTGAGATTGTTTTAAAGCCTTGGCAACTTTTTTGGTCAAGTAGAAGGGAAATCCATGCGAACTTGTATCTTGGAAGGCACATCTCTATTGGTGGGATGGCTTGAGGAATTAGAGGCACCACCAACAGCATAGAATTGTAGCAAAATCTAAGCACAATGATTAAACACCTAAATTCTTCGCTACTTCAAGAAGACTTGGAGTAACAACGTGATGGGATCTCTTGCTCCATTTTCTTCTACAATGTGATGCTATATGGGTAGGAAAAGCGATAGGCACACGGGTCGCACATCGGATGAGGAAGCTACTTCTACCTCGACCTTGTTAGAGGGGCATCCATCAGGCAACAGAAGGCTCTGACACTGTCGATCCAGAGTGAGGTGGGAGTTTGTGGGCACGCGACACTCCATGGAAATTAATGTGTTTATCAACAATTAATCAAGTGCAATTGCAAGAACAAGTAAATGGAATGACACACACACACAAGCACATGATAGTAGAAGAACGTAGGTATTACTATCATACGGGCGAATACGTGGTGGTGACAGTCTCTAAGAAGAGATGCTCAGCTACTCTCATGTGCAAAGCTCCCTTGAGAAGGGGAAAACACATATGCCATGTTTACAAAGAACTTCAGAAAGGAAAAGGCAAGAAGGGGAGCATACGAGGCATGGAAGGCCAAGAGTCACGGGTGCTAAGTGGAAAATAGATGATCAACTTGTGAGGGCCATAACTATTGTACATACGAAGTAAGAATGAGGTTCAAAGTTGTCGACGAGAAAGGTTGCGTACTGTAAGAAAAACGATTTGGGGCCAAGAACAATATTTGATGCCTGCAAATGACATTGGAAGTAGGCAACCCAAATTTGCAATGAATTGCGTAAACTTGCTAGAATGGTCAACGAGGTACGAATGGTGGCATGGATCACATGAGCAACATTAGAAGCAGATGTGTGAATGTGAAATTCTATTATTTTATCTTTTGGATAGACATCTTTGCGCTGAGAGGCGCTCAGTAGCCTAGTATGGAAGAGATGTTGTAATGTCTTGGCATGTCATGTCCTGTTAAACATTGTTGACTTTGTCAAATTACATAAAAATAAAAATAAAAATGAAATAAAAATAAAAATTTAGAATTATAATTAATAATTAAACCAATGTAGATCCATCTTAACTACGTATCTACCAAGTGTCGAGAGGAATCAAATCTCTCGAGGTGAAAACCTCTTTTAGAGTGAAAAGATATTTGATCCCTCTCGTCGCTTGGTAGATCTGGAATTAAGACGGATCTAGGCCGGTAATTAAGAATCGTTTTCCCTGTGTTCGTCTTGCATATTCAATGTCACTTTCTAGGGTGGTGGGAAAAAGCATTCTCTCACTTCGAGTGCTATTTTGGTATCTAAGGCTAGTAATGTAGAACCCTCCTATATACATTGCATCAAGATTTGCCTTTACCTCCAAAGTCCGCAAAAAATATATAATTTCATATGTTGCTAGCTTCTTTCGAAACAAAAAAGAGCTCCATATGATACGACACATTCCGATTTCTCATGTGGATAGAATTAATGGGTTGTTCGGGTGTAGAGCTTGACAAACATTCAAAGATTGTGCATGTTTTCATCGCCACCGAATTTTGTCGGTTGTTTTTGAAAAAAATGTATCGATTTTTCATTCTTCTAAACACACTAGGTGGGAGTGAATGAGGAAATTTAACGAGCAAAACCATATGAAGGGGCGGGATATAGAGGGCAGAATAGGACATAATTTTTATTTTAAAAGACACACGACATATTGAAATTGTAAGAACTATTAAAAGGAATAGAAATGCTTTATACCACATGCATGAATGAGTAAAAAAAAAAGAGAGAGAATGGTAGAAAAGGGAAAGAGAGAGAAAGAAACAATCATACATTTCTCGGCCTCTTGGCTAAAATCAAGTGTAGTATCTGTTCTTATCAGTTTAATTTCTGATACGTGGTTCATAGAATCACATGATATTAAATGTATTTTTGAAGGGGAGGGTCCACTCACAATAGCTTGGGCTCTCGGTGTCGCTTGTGCGTTGCACTACAGCACTAGCCTCGTGCACCCCCAACAACACAAAATAAATAAATAAATAAAATAAAATAAAATTGGTGAATTGTTAGTTTGTATTGAACTTAAATTAAATTGGTGAATTGTTTGTTTGTATTGAACATGCAGGGGTTCTTCAATTGTGAAGGAAGGAAGGCCGGCCATGGCTTGGGTGCAAGCTTAAGCGCGGCATTCATCCTCTAAATTTCGTTTCGTTGTTGGTTATCTTGTGTTGAAGGCACCACAGCTATGGTGTTTGTGTACCCTTTCATTTCTGTGTTTCACCATGTTCATTCCTCGTTTCCATTTATCATGTAGCTGCCATACAGCTTTCACTCCCTTAATCCATGTATTATATTGTATACGTCGTGAGCAGGGATGGATGGATATATGTGTGTATGTCAAACGAATTTTGCTGTACACATAGCTTTTGGATGTGAAGAATTCGAATTCGAATTTGAATTTGATTTATGTATGTCAACAGCGATTTCAACTATATTTTTGGATGCGAACAGTTTGATTTCATGTATACTTTGCTTTAGGATGGAAAGAAGAATTTAATTTATGTATCACAGTAGCGAGATTTCAACTATACTTTTGGATGGGAAGAAGAATTTGATTTATGTATCACAGCAACGAGATTTCAACTATACTTTTGGATGGGAAGAAGAATTTGATTTATGTATCACAACAGCGAGATTTGGATGGGAAGAAGAATTTGATTTATGTATCACAGCAGCGAGATTTCTGGCTTGACTTTACAAAAGAAGGGATGTCGTGTCGTGTATATATCCCAAAGTCATTAACAACGACTCTGGTAAAACGGTGAAAATTTTAATTTAGAAATATGTGACAATGGGGGTGGGCACGTTTCTAAAGGTTTTTTTCATTGTCAGTGGGATGATGGGTCTTGGACTAGACAGAGTGTCGAATTCTTCTTCTTATTCAACACATGTTAGTGTGCTGATATGTTGCGAAAAAAGGGCAGAATAGGGATGGATTCCTTGGGGAGAGTGCAGGATGCGTGCTCAAAGATTTATATACAGCAAAGGATTACTGAACTCATTTCGGGTATAGGCAGATGACCCTGCGCTGCGCCATATACCATATGTTTAGGATAGGATGGGATACCCACTGCAACATTGCAGAATAATGTTATGTTATGTTTAAAGATATGACACTGGGAATAAGCCAAGTGACAACTTTTGGCTCTAACTGTGGATACACTGCCCACATTTCATTTTGGGCGAGAGGTGGAAGAAAGGTTGAGTGGTGATATTTGATTGGTAATGATTTAGATGTTGTGCTTATGACTCCTTTTGCTGCAGCAAGGGTGATTGGACAAAAATTATTCAGTTCAGTTCACTGGGAAGTTGGGACATGTGCTCAACAATAATAGAAAGATATAAACACAATGGGTTTTCCTGGTAATGGAATTTACAATGCTTACTTGCAACCTCCAATCACTGAGGTTGTTGCTGTTACAACAATTAAAACTGCAACATGACCAAGTCTTCTTGTCTTGCAGGTTACCCATTGGTCCGAGTCTCACTCACATTCACATTCACTGTTCAAAATAGTTGTCAATGGCTCTTTTTAAGACTAGGAATTATGGTTACCTTGTTTCTGCATTTTCTCCTCTCCACAAATATAGTGTTGCTGGACTCGTTTTGGGCAAAGGCAGATGACACTTTGAACATCACCCAAACCCGATGGGAAAATAGGAATGAGAATTTGCAACTTTGGCATTTCTCCTTTTTTCAAGGTAACACAAACAATTTCGACATTGGATTTCTGGTTTCTAGTGCATGAGATATTGCTGAGCCAAATATTTGCAAAACTGCTCTCTCTTCTTCCACTGTTGGCCTTCACTTGAACCTATTTCACTTGGCATCATGGCTGCCTTGACATGTGTTTGTTGGTGATCTCGAAACATGCCTTCACTTTTGGTGAATTGAATTGACACGTGGTGAATTGACTTGACATGTGTTGGTTGGTACATTTGTTGGTGACCTCTAAACATGCCTTAATGTTTGGTGAATTGACTTGACATGTGTTGGTTGGTGACCTCTCATGAACTTTGGTGAATTGACTTGACATGTGTTGGTTGGTGGCCTCGAAACATACCTTTATGAACTTTGGCGAATTGACTTGACATGCGTTGGTTGGTGAGCTCGAAGCATGCCTTCGTGTTCGGTGAATGGCCCTGACATGTGTTGGTTGGTGAGCTCGGTGAATTGACTTGACATGCATTGGTTGGTGAGCTCGAAGCATGCCTTCATGTTTGGTGAATTGACTTGACATGTGTTGGTTGGTGAGCTCGAAGCATGCTTTCATGTTCGATTAGTTGGAACTTTGGCGAATTGACTTGACATTTGTTGGTTGTTGAGCTCCAAACATGCTTTCATGTTCGGTTAGTTGAGTTGACATTTGTTGGTTGCTGAGCTCCAAACATGCCTCCCTGTTCGGCGAGTTGACTTGACATTTGTTGGTTGTTGAGTTAGAAGCATGTCTACTTGACATGTGTTGGTCGTTGAGCTCAAAAAATGCCTTCGTGTTTAGTGATTTGACTTGAGATTTGTTGGTTGTGGAGCTTGAAACATGCCTTCATGTTAGGTGAATTGACTTGACATGCGTTGGTGACTAAGCTCATGAATTGAATTGACATGTGTTGGCTACTGAGCTCGAAACATGCCTTCACGTTTGGTGAATTGACTCGATGTGTGTCGGTTGCGGAGCTCATGTGAATTGACTTGACATGTGTTGGTTGCTGAGCTCATGTGAATTGACTTGACATGTGCTCGATAATGAGCTCATGTGAATTGACTTGACAAGTGTCAAGTTCCAAGCTTGAATGGTGAATTGGAAACAAATTGGCTTGACATGTGTTGGTTGTTGTTAAGCTCGTAATATGCCTTTCACGGTTGGTGAATTGAAAATTTGTAAACTTAGGGGATGGGACAGGAACATAAAATCCCATTTTTTATTTTCAAGGTCCCCTCACCCATGCCTCCATTTGCAAGATTTCCTGCCTGTCAGTTGAGAGCCCTTGGGCCGCGGAAGAACGTAACCCCTTGGAAACGAAGCGTCTCTTTTTGAATTCTCACATTGAGTGATGTCGACTTGCTATTTATTATAAGCTGGGAGTGCTCATTGTAAAACTTCACAGGAAAAGGGCCAAATACAAGAGTCAGATAGAGAAGCAATCTGTCCCATAGGCTATTTTTAGCCTCGTGGACATTAAAAATTCTTTCTTTCTTTCTTTATTCTTCTCAATATCCCCTCATTCAGCATTGTGCCTCCATTTGCAAGACTGTTGGCTTGTCGGTTGAGAGGAGTGATGCCAACTTGTTGTTTATTACTTCTTCCAAGATCCCCTCATTCAACGTTGTGCCTCCATTTGCAAGGCTGCCAGATGGTGGGTGCAGAGCCGCCAAGGCCTCGAAGAAGGGAACCTCTTGGAAACGAAGGTACTCTCTTCGAATTCTCGCGATGAATGAATGATACAAAATCGAAAAGACCACCATAATTGAAAAACGTATTCGAATAGAGATAGGTGAAACCCTGAAACCCTTGATACAAAAAGATAAGATAAAAGAAAATTTTATTGTTGCCCCACAGCTAACCGAAAGGTAGGTATGTGGGGCTTGGAAACCTGGAAAGGTCCTCTAATTCAAGTCATCCACTAAATTAGATTTCCATATGGAGGGGTGTGGAGACCGTGAAAGGAAAAGCCTGCAGGGCTAATTGTACACCCACGCATTGACAAAACTCCTACGCATGGGAATGTTTTGATGGAATCTGTCAAGGAGAGCCACAAAAGTTGGGGCAGGAGGAATTTCATATTTGGAGGAAGCTAGAAGGTAATTGTTTCAAAGAAGCATTGGGAAAGGGTACAAATAACTGGGCAACGCAGAATTCTCTTTGATGGCTGATGAGGCCAGTGACAGGAGAAAGGAGTCTACATATTCGGATTTTAATTGACCAGATCAATGGTAAAGTAGATCTCCAAAATTTGAACCTTTCCCCAATCTTGGAAAAAAAATCAAGGAGGTGCAAGAGAACTTCACTAAAATTTCTTTTTCCCCAATATTGGAAAGAATCAAGGAGCCGAAAGAGAATTTCACTAAAATTTCTTTCCAACTGGTTTGTAGAGCTAAATCTTCCTACATAGGAGGAAGAAGCAGAGTCCCAGCTCCCGGCCACGATCGGATGGTTGTACGATTAACACCCAGCCACTGTCAGATGCCTATATGATTAACCCCCAACCACTGTCAGATGCTTATATGATTAACATCCAATGAGGAGACTAGCCACAACAAGTGGCTAAAAACTGAATGACAAACGTTGATGAATCTGGGTTGTTTCATTTTTTTCGTTTTTCCACGGGGAAGCTCTGGATCCAAGTTTTTGTTAGAAGAGCGTGTGTATGACAATTCTATTTGGTGTATGCAGTAATTGGGCTTTACAGCCCCTTTTCTTTGGGTCAGGTTTCGATATTGACAAACTTTTCCACAGGGAAGATCTGGATCCAAGTTTTTGTTAGTATGGCAATTATCTTTGATGTATGCGGTAGTTGGGCTTTATAGCCCCCTTGGTTTTTTTTTCCCGGGTCATGTATTAATATTGACAAATAACTTTTCCTGAATTGCATTGTATGTTCAAATTTGTCAACAACTTTTTGCTGAATTGCATTGTATATTCAAATTTGTCAACAACTTTTCCTGAATTTCTCTTTCATATGGTAAATATTGGAATTTCTATTTAGAATAGTAAATATACCATTTTTTCTTATGCAATGTATATTCCAATATCTTTCTTTCATATGGTAAATATACAATTTCTATTTGAAATGGAGTAAATATATCATTTCTTTTTTCTTTTTCGTGAAGAAGGAAATGCAAACAACACATCATGAATATCTGACAGTTTACTAGAAGAATACAAACAAATAAGAAAAGTTTGCAGCTACTGTGAAAACGTTTGGCAAGGAAATCCCACTGCTGGGACATAGAACCAAACCGAAAAGGAGCAAGAGCAAAAAGTTACAAGTTGAAAGCGTGAAGTAATGCTGAAGACAGGCTTGTAATTTAGGAAATTGGCATTGTAATTTGTTTGAATCGACAATCAATCCATCATCAATAGCATGTCTCTGTTATATATATGATAGAAGATTGGAACACCAATATCAATCTGTGTAAATAGAATGGCATTTGCAAACAAACAATAACAAAATTAATATTAATCTGTAAATGGAACGACATTTGCAAACAAATAATAACAAGATAAGTATCCAGAGCACTCCACTCCTCTCCTCTCCTCAACTATCGAAAGAAAGATGTCTGTATAATCAGAAGATGTAAGATCTCAAGTACCAGAGCAGCCATTACAATAATTCACAGTAATTTATTTATTAACTTGGATTACAAAGAGATAGCTTGACTTAATAAAGCTCCATTAATTTATTTATTAACTGGAATTACAAAGAGATGGCTTGACTTAATAAAGCTGTTAATTAACTGGGATTACAAACAGATGGCTTGACTTAATAAAGCTCCATCCATTGGATCAATGACTCTTCCATTTTTGCCCCTCCACAGCTATGCAACTGGATGCGTAGAATAAAAGACTTGTAGAAGGGGTAAATTAAAAATAATGAGAGCAGAGATACACACAAAAATTAGTTTCTATATCACAATAAACAGAAACACATCAAATATATATAGTTGGAGTGAGATCCAACTTATTCCGTTCTTGGAGAGAGAGGTTGAGAAAATTTCTCAACATCCTCCAACAAACCAAATCAATCCTTAATCCTTAGTATGCATCATAAATGAAGCATTATCTCAAACACCCCCCCTTAATGCCTACATTACAGAAAACTTACAATACTGAAATCACAATTACAAAACTTTCGTCTCTTTGTCTGATCTGGTCTTCATCAACAAATCTACCCACTCTGCAGTTTTCTGGATTCCGCTCTTTCTTTCTCCACATCTTCGAGCTTACCTTCCAACTCATTTAAAGTACACCCGCTTCTGACCAACAAAGCTGAATTTGTAAGATTAAAAAATCTTGACACCCCCAAGAAGAGTCTCGACACTGAACTACCCTATGGAAATATTTCCATCTGTGAAATAACCTCGAAGAATAAATTTCAATAGTCTATAGGAAAATATTCTAGGTACAAAATATGATCAGCGATCAATCCTACAAAGTGACTTTTACACACTTACAAATTCACAAAAAATAACCTGTAATTGTCGATCTTGAAGCATCGAAGTACAACAAGAGTCTACAACATGTAATAGATTTTCACAATCAAATTAGCGATACTTCCTCTTGGCACCGAAGAACGTCGAAAAACACTATTTTAAATTGTGTAAATCTATTCAATAATTGGTTCTTCTTTACGATTTAAAACAATATAAAAATAAAACGAAAGTCAAAATAAGATCCGACACAAACTCCTAATTTCTATGCACCGTCAGCTTTGCATGTAATGCCGTTATCGTTCAGGCGCTTCCTGCAACGCCCGTTAACTTTATTCCGTCACTTCCACTGGATGTGCTTATGTTAAAACATTGTTGTTTAATAAATGTGATTATTAACTTGTCCACCATCAAATCATCACAGTTAGAAGGAGAGCAGTGGTCTATCGAGATATAGTGTCCTCCAAAAAATTGAAACAGGCACCGTTCTCCAGTTGTAATGCCCGGGGGTAGATCTCACCATGGCATTCGCCGCTTGAACGCAATCCAGCAAATGTGGCTTCTCTGCTACTGCCATCTTCTTCTCCCCAGCATACTTCTCATCCGTCGCTTTCTCCTCTTTGGGTTGAGCTAGAGACAATGACATAGGCCCAGCGGAAAGCAATTTAGTGCACCCGAATTTGGTTCTGAGCAAATTGGTGACGCACAACGGATCCGTGTCTCTGATCACAGTCAGCATCCTCTCCTTCATATCAATAGACAGCGAATCGATTCCTTCGATTCCTTCAATTTTGGGCGACCTTCTTGCATTTGAGTAGAGACGCGAACATGATGGACCCGTTAGAGGAAGAGATCGACTCCATACACCTTCAGTGACACAACTTTTCACAATAGTTAGACTACAGCTACTTTCAAACAAGATGGCCCGATTCAATGCATTTCTCTGCATCGTTTTCGTACGCGGATTGATGACCTGAACTTCTCCCGCACCAGCACCAGCCCCAGCCCTCAAGGCAGCAACACCAAAGGTGTCCACAGCTAAATTTTCTGCCGATTGAACAACAACAGTAGCAAATCAACCTGCACAGAAACTTACAGCAATCTCTAACAAAAATAATCTTCTACATTCACATGCACTAATCCTATCTATTTACATAGGATACAATTTATAGCTCTCACATCTTCCTGGCTTTCCCGTGAGGGAATTAAGCCAGAACTAGCTCTAATACCAAATTAGAAATCACGAGAGCAGAGATACACACAAAAATTAGTTTCTATATCACAATAAACAGAGATGCATCAAATATATATAGTTGGAGTGAGATCCAACTTATTTCATTTTGGAGAGAAGGGTTGAGAGAATCTCTCAACATCCTCCAACAAACCAAACCAATCCCTAATCCTTAGAATGCATCATAAATGAGGCATTATCTCAAACAGGTTTAAAGTCATACAATTTTCTCACATTTACAGGTCACAAAACACTGTGCCTCACAATCTCTCACAATCTCTACAAACAGAGACTCCATTACAATGACGCCCACTTTGCATTTTCATTTTCAGGGATGCGGAGCACAGCTCCGACACTTTTCCATTCTTCTGACTTCAGTCGACATGTTTACAACACTTGGGACTATTTTTATCCAGTTTTTATCTGCCTTTTTGTCTATGTCTGATTTCCTCCTACAGTGAACAATATAATCCAATTTTGTTTTCTGCCACTATGGGAGCAGTGAACAATATAATCCAATTTTGTTTTCTGCCACTATGGGAGTTTGCAGATGGAGATCTACCACATCATTATTGCTCAGCGTAACATTTTCTTTCTTCATTATTGCTCAGAATAACATTTTCTTTCTTGGATATCGCCCTTTGGGTGCATATAGACCATGTAATCAGTTTATCGTTTTTTCTTCCCTGAGAAAAAAACAAAAAAGCTCCATTAACAGGGATTACAAACACGTAAAGCTCCCTCATTATAATTAACAGGGATTACAAACACATAAAGCTCCTCTCCTTTTCATTAAACAGGGATTACAAACAACACATAAAGTTCCTCTCCTTTTCATTAACAGGGATCACAAACACATAAAGCTCCATTTATTTATCAACTCGGATTACAAAAAGATAGCTAGCTCCAGTAGTTGCAGGTAGATATTTTGACTTACAGAGGCCGCGTTCAGCTCCAGTAGTTGCAGTTAGATATAATTTGAATTTCAATTCGGTGTGCAGGCCGCGCAAACGCTTTTGAATTTCGAATCAGCGTGAGGATATTTTTTGGCTTTTGAATTTCGATTCAGTGTGCAAAAGCTTTTGAATTTCGATTCAGTGTGAGGATATTTTTCTCGCTTTTGAATTTCGATTCAGCGTGCGTATATTTTTTGGCTTTTGAATTTCGATTCACTGTGCAGGCCGCGCAAACGCTTTTGAATTTCGATTCAGTGTGAGGATATGTTTTTGCTTCTGAATTTTTTGATTCAGTGTGCAGGATTTCGATTCAGTGTTAGGATATGTTTTTACTTTTGAATTTTTTGATTCAGTGTGCAGGATAATTTCTTCACTTTTGAATTTCGATTCAGTGTGGAAGTCGCGCGAACGCTAGCCTCACGCCGCTGCCACAAATTATGACGTGCACTCTCCTCAGTGGGAGTGGAAGTGGGAGATGCTACGTAGACCCCCCTCCCAAGTGCAATGGAGGTGGCCTTCCTAGGCCATCGGCCTTCCTCATGATCGATTACCCCGCCCAGGTAAGTATGTCTTCCACATTCCCATCTTCCCCCTCTATACCCCTTCCTTTCATTTCTTGCATCCCTATTTTGAATGTGGGATATATCCACCATACTATATCTCAATTCAAAATTAAAATACACACTCAATTTCTAAGTTTCATCCCTATTATTGTATTGTTATCGCTGTTGTCAATATCCATATCCTTTTAAAATACACACTCAATTTGTTAATTTTATCCTTATTATTGTTTGAAAGTGGGTAGGTGACATGGTACATACTCAATTCATTAATTTCATCCCTATTGTTATTGTAGTTGTTGATATTTGTTTTACTGAAAGTGGGTCAGTAACATGGTACATACTCAAGTCGTTAATTCCATCCCCATTGTTATTTTTGTGGGTAGGTGACATGGTACATACTCAATTCATTAATTGGACCCCTATTGTTATTGTTTTAGTTGTCATTAAAATTCGTTTCACTGAAAGTGAGTCGGTAACATGGTACACACTCAAGTCGTTAATTCCATCCCCATTGTTATTGTTGTTGTTGTTGGTAGTATCTGTTAGTGAAAGTGGGTAGGTAACATGGCCTTCATTAAGGTTCAAACCTTGCTCGCGTTTAGTGCTTGTTCTTACCATTATGGATACACATCTATGTACACAGTAACTGTTGGGGCTATGTGCAAGATCTTGATAACTTCAACCTTAGGGGTTTGGTCAATTAAATGACCCCCTGCCAAAGTCATGTTGTCAATAGGAAGGTCACAAGTTCAAATCAAGGCAAGTTCGAATACGATATCCGCAGTGGCGAAAGCATCATGGGAAACAACTCAACATGTTATTACACCTCTAATTGATGAAGAAGTAGAAGAAGAAAATGAAGTTGCAGTGTTTGTTGTACATTTGGTCTCAATTGAAGTAGCTTTGTCGAAGACCCCGGTGAAGAAGGTACCCACGCCCAGATCCACTAGAAAGAAGCATATTCAAAAAAGGTTTGAGCGATCAACTAGTGGATTTGTCAGCGAGTTGAAGAAGGATGGACTTGATGTCCTCATCAAAGAGTTGAAGGAAATTGAAATTTGAAGGGTCGAATTAAAGAAGAAAACCATGTAGATAGCTAAGAGACTTTTGGCATCATAGGATGATAAATGAAAAGGGGAAAATGACTAGGGAGCAGATGAGGAAATCAAAATAGAATATGGAATCAGGTGTGGACAAAGGTTTCAATGAGGCAAACAACACAAGGCAAGCGATCGAAAATGAAATCATAATCGAGAGACAAATACCTAAAGGAATTGCAACATATGAGCGCCAAAAGACTAGTCGGGCAGAGGAAGTGGCAAAGCAAGTAAGAAGAAGAAAACCAAAGGCCCAAAGATCACAACAAAGAGGCTCACCAAACCCCGATTATCCACTCAGAGAAACCAAGTTGCACGAGAGAGTCATTGGTTTAACCAGGGAACTGAGTCGAACGAAGCCCACCCCAACAATATCAGAGAGTGCAAGCGTAAAATATCAAGATAATTGAGGTGGAGGCGATACATAATAAAATCACCAAGATTAGATGAACAAGGTAGTGAGCAAGATGATCGAGACAAGTAATCGACATCAACGATAAGGGTTCCCACAAAAACCGGTCAAGGACAAGCAAGGATCCCCACGTAAATTAGTTAAGGACAAGCCAAGATCCCCATAGAAAACCATGGTATTTCCTTGGTTCCAAGTAGACGAACACACAATGTGTGACATCAAAGGCACCCATTTGCATAAAAGAATGAAATAAAAAATATCTTTTGGGACCTATTGGAGGTCGAAGGCATAAATCCTAGTATGAGCCCTTCCTCATGAATAATTTCGGTATTAGTGTTAAAGAAAGAAAGGCATTAGGCACACGTGTCTCGATTTTTGGGTTCTCAATCAGTTGACCATGAATGACACATTTCCCTTTCCAAGTATTGATGGTCTCTTGGATGAGCTCCACAGAGCCAAGATTTTCACTAAATCGTACCTTTGCTCAAGATACCACCAAACAGGGATGAAGCAGATAGACGTCCCAAAAACAACCCTCCACACTGTTGAGAATGCAGCAAGATGATGGAGCTTAGTGAAATGAAGTCGCCTTCACTAAGTGGGCCCGCAGGCAAATTCTGGCGCAAAGTCTATTTTTAGACATACGGAGCATAATTTGGGAATTCCAGTTGGAGATTCTTGAAGTATGCGACATGTCGATAAAAACAGAATGAACCCATATTTTAGGACAGGGCTATTTTTGAAGTATGTCTCCTAAAAATATGGAAGTCGAAATATTATTTACCTTAATAATATTTTGACTATAAGCTGTGATTTACTCTCTGGAGCACTTCAGTTTTGAGTCATGGAGGTGACTCATGCTCTGACGAAGGAATCACGTGGTTCACAGGGTTTGATGGCATCCATCATGGTGACTTCGATTAGACAGTTGAAAATAAGTTTTGGAGGAGTTAACGGGACAGATAGTGGAGTTGTGTTCTGTTTGTTTTAGTTGAACTAGTTGAGATTAGTTAACTAGCTAATCAACTAGATATGAGTGGAGTGAATTAAATAATATTTAATTCACTAAATATTAACTCATTATTCAACTCAAGAACACTTCAGTTCACTACAGTGCATGATCAGTTCAGTGGAGACCAGTGGAAGAGGTAGATGAAAGGGTGAGTATAGCTATCAGTTGGAGGATCAGTTTTGCATGGGATTTGCGTTACACTTGGAGGAATTGTCCATGACAATTGCGCAGTCAAGCCAAGGGGATTCGAACCTTGGATCTCTACATATACAGGCCATGATTGCGCAATAGAGGCAAGGCAATTGGCGGGGAGTTTTGAACTAGTAACCTGTTCAAAACTAAGCTAGATTGTGTGTGACTTTATGAGAAAGTACTGAGTACTTGTGAGGAGTATTGTACTTGTTTTGTTACATGATTTCTCCATTATAATATACACAATAGTTGTGGGGTTTTCAGCTATAGGCTTTCCCCATACATACTGAGTTAATGTGTGATTGATTTGATGTGAGATTGCTTCTATTATTTCCGCATGTGACAATTAATTGTAGAAGAAGGTTATGTGTTATGCATGCAATTCGAAATTGATGTATGATCGGGATAATCTTCAGTGAATAAGTGATTTATTCAGCTAATTTCTACATGGTATCAGAGCAAGATTAATTGTCGAGATCTATTACGGTGATTGCAAACTTATTTCCTCGGACAGAGTCTGCATACGGGCCAGGAAGCCTCCGGATTCATCTTTCTTCGGAAAGTGAAAGGTCTGGTAAAAGCCCCTTGCAGTCAATCTCTGATTTGGAAATAATTTGCTTTCAAGTGTAGATCGGAAGCGATAGAGCTTGGAGTTTGGAATTCGAATTTTGCAGCAGAATTGTTTTCTTGGTGCCGGTGTTGAAAATGTCTTCTTTCAACGGTTTGCGACTCGAATATGCTCTTGAAGGCAGTTCGAATTATGTTGCATGGAAGGATCGCATGGAAGCAGTGTTAGAAGATAATGGTCTGAAGGAGTTCGTGGATGCGGATGTCCCAAAGCCCACTGATGCGGCTTTGGTCGATGCATGGCAAAAGAAGATCGCGAAATGTCGAAGGATCCTGTTGGAGGGCGTCAAGGATCATATTGTATCCAGCCTGCATGGAAAGGCTACTCCATATTTAATGTGGAAATATTTGACGGATCTATTCCAGAGTAAGAGCAACCAAAGGAAGCTGGCGCTCAAAGATAAGCTCGGGAACATCAAGATGGAGAAGGGCGACAGTATCGCCAAATACCTCACGAAGTTCACTCAGTGCAGAGATGAACTGGGAAGTGTGGGGGTGACTGTCGATGAAGAGGACATGGTCGACCTGGCTCTCCTTGGTCTTCCGAAGGCTTGGCACTCATATCAAGATAGTGTCAATGGTCGGGAGAAGCTGCAGGGATGGGAGCGCCTTTGGGCGGATCTCATGCAGGAGGAGATAAGGAGGACTACTCGAGATGGATCTTCATCAAAGGGAGCTGATGAAGAAAACTGCGCTTTGGTTGCCAAAGCAAAGAAGGGGAAGGGTAAGAAAACCTCTCATTCTGGTGCAAAGGGCAAGAAGCGGGATATGGCGAAAGTGAAGTGTTTTCACTGCCATGATCACGGACATTATGCTACCAATTGTCCAAAGAAGAAGAAAAACAAGCAAGCGGGAAGATCTGCAGATGGAGAAGCTTTGGCTTCACAATTCGAGCTTGACTTTTCACTGATCGCATGCTTGGTTTCAAGTGTGATGGGATCGGTGTGGTTCTTGGACAGCGGTGCGTCATTTCATATGACGGGAGATCGGGAGTTGTTCTCAGATCTGGAGAACAAAGATTTGGGTGTGCACATCGAGTTGGGCGATGATGGTAGATACAGTGTGACTGGTATCGGTACCGTATCCTTTCAGAGGGAGTCTGGTAAACCCTTTGTCTTAAAGGATGTCATGCATGTACCTGGATTGAAGAAGAACCTGATTTCTGTAGCGATGTTGGAGGATAAGGGTTATGATGTGGTCTTCAGCGAAGGAAAAGCCTTCCTGCGCAGTAAGACTACTGGAGAGACCCGGAAGATAGGGGTTCGAACTCAGAACCTTTATCAGTTGCAGGTAGATGACTGCGCAGCTATGGCGTGCAAGGCGGGAGAAGTGGTGAGCCGGGATGATGAGGGCGAACTATGGCACAGGAGATTGGGCCATCTTCACCATGGAGCTTTGAAGATTCTGCAGCAGATTTCTACTGGACTTCCTAAGGGCACCCTTGCGCAGTCAGATCAGTGCAAGGGGTGTACTTTAGGGAAGTATGTGAAAACCACCTTTCACGAGAAGGATAGTCGCGCCACGACGATCCTTGAGAGAGTTCACATAGACGTGTGTGGTCCTTTCTCAGTTGCTTCGACAGCAAAGCACAAGTATTATGTGATCTTTGTTGATGATTTCTCTCGAAAGTGTTGGATCTTCTTCATGTCGAAGAAGAGCGATACATTCGCGAAGTTCTGTGAGTTTAAAGCACTGGTTGAGAAGGAGTCGGGGAAGAAGGTGATTGCTCTAAGGAGTGATAACGGTGGTGAATTCATCTCGGCTGAATTCAAGGAGTTCTGCAGCGCAGAAGGGATTCGGAAAGAGCTCATCGCACCCCATAACCCACAGCAGAACGGGGTGGCTGAGCGGAAGAACAGAACGATCGTGGGTGCTGCACGGGCGATGTTGCATGATCGGGGCCTACCCCTTCACTTGTGGGCTGAGGCATGCAATACAGCAGTGTATGTGCAGAACCGTTGTCCTCACAAGGTTCTTGGCATGAGTACACGAGAGGAGGCTTATTCTGGCAAGAGGCCTGATATGTCCCATTTGCGGATTTTCGGATCTCCTGTCTACATGCATGTGACGAAGGATGCGAGAAGGAAGCTGGATCCAACTGCCGAAGTTGGAATATTTGTGGGGTACACTGATACACCTCACAACTATCGGGTGTATGTGCCAGACAGTCGCAAGACTGTTGTGCGACGGGATATAAAATTTCGGGAGGAGAAAGCCATGCAGTGTTCGCTTGAGAGGGAGCTACACTTGCATGCAGATGAGGAGCTGTTAGTTCCTAAGGAGGAGCTTCCGGATGTGGATCAGCCACAAGAGGAGGTTCGGGAGGTGGAAGAAACCACCCAGGCAGCGCCAACCATCAGAGGGCGCATGCGCACTACAGAAGCTGAGCGACTGGCTCGGGATGCAGAGAGGGTTGTAGGACCACCTACAGCACAGCGCAGACAGAGACAGTCACCGGATCGGTACACTGGATACATGGCTCTTGTGAGTCAATGTGTTGTGACGAAGCCATTCTCTTTTGAGGAAGCTGTGGAGGAACCCGCATGGGTTGATGCCATGATCGAAGAATATGATTCGATCATCAGGAACAGTGCATGGGAGATTGTCCCAAGACCGGTTGGGAAATCAGTTGTAGGTTCGCGATGGATCTACGAGGTGAAGCAGGCGGCTGACGGGAGTGTGGAGAAGTACAAGGCGAGATTTGTCGCCCGTGGCTTCTCACAGATCGAGGGGATTGACTATGAGGAGACTTTTGCACCTGTCGCAAGGTACTCTTTCATACGGACGATCCTTGCTCTCTCAGCGCAGATGGGGTGGCACATTCATCAGATGGATGTGAAGACTGCGTTCCTCAATGGAGTTATTGAGGAAGAGGTGTACATAGAGCAGCCTGAAGGTTTTGAGATCTTCAGCAGTGAGTCGCATGTGTGCCGACTCAAGGGAGCACTGTATGGGCTGAAGCAAGCACCTCGTGCTTGGTACACTCGGATAGACAGCTACTTCACCGGGCTTGGATTCTCCAAGAGTGAGGCGGATCCAAACCTGTACCAGATTGTGGTGGAGGGGAAGCTGTTGATCATCGTACGGTATGTAGATGATCTGATTTTGACTGGCGATGAGCAGTTGATACTTTCATGCAAGGAGGATCTTGCACGAGAGTTTGAGATGAAGGACTTGGGCATCCTTCATTATTTCCTGGGATTGGAGATTTGGCAGCGCAGCGGAGGACTGTTTGTTTCTCGGGGCAAGTATGCCCGGGAGATTCTGGAGAGGTTCAACATGCAAGGCTGCAAGCCTGTTGACACTCCTCTTCCTGGTGGTTGGAGGAAGGGAGATGCTACTTCGAAGGAGGTAGTGGATGCCACTGTCTATCGACAGTTGGTGGGGTCGTTGATGTATCTGGTCAATACTCGACCCGATATATGCTATGCAGTTAACCAGCTTTCGCAAACTATGGTTAAGCCTACCAAGCTCTTTTGGAAGGCGGGCAAGCATGTATTGCGCTATATCAGAGGCACATCGGGATATGGTCTATGGTACAGACAGGAGGATGGAGTGAAGCTTTTTGGTTTCACTGATGCAGATTGGGCAGGGAGCCCAACAGACCGGAAGAGCACTTCTGGAGGAGTTTTCAGCATTGGGTCGACAGCAGTTTCCTGGTACAGCAGGAAGCAGAGATCCGTGGCACTCAGTTCAGCAGAGGCCGAGTACATGGCAGCTAGCTTGGCTGCATGCGAGGCTATTTGGATGAGGAAGATCCTCGCCGGATTGTTCAGGTTGCATTTGGAGCCTACAGTGATCTACTGTGATAACCAGAGTTGCATTAAACTCTCGGCTAATCCAGTATTTCATGATAGGTCCAAACACATCGACATCAGGTACCATCATATCAGAGATTGTGTTCGGCGGAGAATCATGATGCTTTCATATGTTCCCACGGAGGATCAGGATGCCGACATCCTGACGAAGGCGCTCACCAGGAGCAAGTTCGAATTCCACAGAGGCAGGATAGGGGTTGCAGATAATCCATATCTTGCCGAGAGGGAGTGTTGAGAATGCAGCAAGATGATGGAGCTTAGTGAAATGAAGTCGCCTTCACTAAGTGGGCCCGCAGGCAAATTCTGGCGCAAAGTCTATTTTAGACTATGTCTATTTTTAGACATACGGAGCATAATTTGGGAATTCTACTTGGAGATTCTTGATGGATGCGACATGTCGGTAAAAATAGATGAGACCCTATTTTTTAGGACCCAGGCTATTTTTAGACTGATCTCCTAAAAATATGGAAATCAAATATTATTTACCCTTAATAATATTTTGACTATAAACAGCAGTTTACTCTCTTGGCGCACTTCAGTTTGAGTCATGGAGGTGGCTCATGCAACTGACACAAGGAATCACGTGGTTCCTAGGGTTTGATGGCATCTTGCATGGTTAGCTTCAGTTAGACTTCAGTGGCAGAAGTTTTGGAGGAGTTAACAGGACAAATAGTGGAGTTGTGTTCTATTTGTTTTAGTTGAACTAGTTGGGATTAGTTAACTAACTAATCAACTAGATATGAGTGGAGTGAATTAAATAATATTTAATTCACTAAATATTAACTCATTAGTCAACTCAAGAACACTTCAGTTCACTACAGTGCATGATCAGTTCAGTGGAGACCAGTGGAAGAGGTAGATGAAAGGGTGAGTAAAGCTATCGGTTGGAGGATCAGTTTTGCATGGGATTTGCATTACACTTGGAGGAATTGTCCATGACAATTGCGCAGTCAAGCCAAGGGGATTCGAACCTTGGATCTCTTCATATACAAGCCATGATTGCGCAATAGAGGCAAGGCAATTGGCGGGGAGTTTTGAACCAGTAACCTGTTCAAAACTAAGCTAGATTGTGTGTGACTTTATGAGAAAGTACTGAGTACTTGTGAGGAGTATTGTACTTGTTTTGTTACATGATTTCTCCATTATAATATACACAATAGCTGTGGGGTTTTCAGCTATAGGCTTTCCCCATACATACTGAGTTAATGTGTGATTGTTTTGATGTGAGATTGCTTCTATTATTTCCGCATGTGACAATTAATTGTAGAAGAAGGTTATGTGTTATGCATGCAATTCGAAATTGATGTATGATCGGGATAATCTTCAGTGAATAAGTGATTTATTCAGCTAATTTCTACACACACACATGAATATCCTTATAACTTTTTAATGAAGCCCTGAGTTCTTCAGAATGCTCCATCCACCTTTAAGAGCCTCACGAACAAGATTTTATGACCCTTCCTCTACAATTTTATGCTTGTGTTCTTTAACGATACCTCGATGTCCAACAAAACTTGTGATACCCATGTTGAACATGATAGAGCCTTCTAACTCCTTCCTTACCATCAATTGTTCCTTAAACATTCCAAATATGTTTTCGGGGCTTCAAAGGTCGAATACTTGCGTCACATTATCAACGAAAAATGATGTTTATGTGGAATCGAAGAAATTCAAAGCTATGTGTGATTAGCCACGACCCAAGGCCTTGAGGAGCTTGTGTAGTTCCTTAGCACCAATGTGCTACTAAAGGGAGTTTGTGAAGAATCGTGATAGAATTTTAACCCCATTAACAACCCGGCTAAAGACAAGTGACTTTGTTTGGAACTGTGTTGCCAAGTAGGCCTTTTCAACTTCAAAGGAAGCCATCTGCAATGCACACACTTTGGTGGCGCACAACCTCACTAATACTTTTGTCTTTGAATGTGACGCATCAAGTAGTTGTATGGGACCTATGATGATGCAATTGACGTAAATTTGGGCAAGTACACCTATGAGAAAGAGATGATTAACATCTTTCATGTAGTCAAGACTTGGCACCCATATCTTATTTGGAGGTGCTTCCAAATCGGGACCATCGCCATAGTTTAAAGTATTTTTTGAACAAGAGGTTATCATCCTTGGAGAAACATAAATGGGTCACTGAGATGCATGTCCCCTTGTTGCTAGACCCACCCTAGGGCTAGAGGGATCGCCTCTGTCCGTAGAAGGGATTTTCCTACACAACAAGTTGACGACCATACATGGGATCAATGTGTCTGTCATCTCTCATTGTTCATTTAGATTTTTGCTTGTTTGTCCGACTTTGGTCGTATTGCCACTTTTCTGCTTTGTTTTGATTATTTGTCTGTTTCCAGCCATCATACCTATTCTCAGAGTGTTAAGTATGGCTTTTCCTCATTTTATTTTTCTCCTTTCCTTGGTTTCTAGCTCGGCGCTACTGTTTCCTTAATAGTCGCGCCGATTAGCGCGGGTTGCATGTTTTACAGGTGTGATTTCCCCTGTTCAGCGCGGATTTCAGCTGAATAGTCACGCCGAATCCTGTAGGTTTGGATTTGGGCTTTTTCCCTGAGATTTCCAGTGCATCTTACTCTATGGATTGGTTTTTCTCTCCTAGATTAGTCTACTTGGATTGTTTTTTACTTCCCTGTCGCATTTTCTTTAGTTGATTGTCTCTCTTCTAGCCTGTGTTGTCTCTCATCCTATGGTTTTAGAAGTCTTCAATTCCTTGTTCGGCCACATGTTCACTGATCTTCTGAGTTGTGTATGAGTTAGTATACTCTCTTGTCTTCTCGACTTTTGGATTGATTGTTTGGTCTTTTCTCTCTTCTGTGTGTTGTTGGGTCATTGAATTGTCATCCTAGTGTCTGTTTGACCTTCCATTTGTCACCATGAGCATAAATCTCATTGCTCATTGAGTCGATTTGAAAGTCCTCTTTCTGCACAGAGGAATGCATGTCTGTTTTGAGTGTGTTTTACATTCGTGTTGGATTGGTCTCTTCGTTTTTTATCACTCCATTCGAGTTGCTCAAAACTACTATTCATTTTGTCCTTTTAGTGAAACAGTGCATTATTGTTTCTCATTCATCTAAACGAACAAAATTTTCATTTTTCTCTTGATTTGAAAATGAAAAGTAGTCTTTTTCATTAGTAGCTTTATCATTAAAAAGTGAACGACAAGAGAAAATCCTTTCATTTTCTGCTTTGGTTGTGCTAGGAGCATTAGGAAAAGTTCTTCTTGCATTTGATTGCTTGCTGCTTCGTTGTGAACTTCTATCCCTCTCTGTTGGTGAGGTAAATCCCCTCTGTGTACAGAGGGGATCCCACTAGCCCTAGAGTGGGTCTAGCCACAAACAAGACATGCTATAACATTGATTCCTAGTTAACGAATGGACGGAGACTCAATAGATAACTTACTGGAGGTCCTATGTTGTTGTGTCATCAGAAAGAGTGGCTCCCTCTCACTCCTGGTTTGACAGATCACGATCCGCTCGTTCTCATGCTCGGATACCTGCACATACACAAGAAAAAAAGATGACATACAACATACTATTTCGCATTCGTAACTATCAGTCAGTCGAAGAAGACTAAATCAATTGCATCAATAAACATAACACAATGATAGAACCAATACCATAGTCGAGTATATTAATGAAAGGAAGGAAGAGTACAACCAAGCTTCGACGTTGTGGTCTCCTCCAACAGGGTTCCAGTGGAGTGCGTCTCACAAAGGCTCGTCGGGAGTTCGGATGGGGCTCTCTCTACGGAATTCTCCTTGGTTCTACCTTCTCTATAGTAATTACTCAGCTATAGTATCTCCTCTCCAAGTTCAGCTTCTTGGCTATATGATCAGCTAGCTTTTGTAAAGGGAGAAGGCCTGTTTATATAGAGGAAGAGGGAGAGGTTAGGATCCCTATAATCATGGAGGGGAGTCCTATCTTCAAAGAATGTTGCATGGGAGGTAAAAACCACTACCTAAAGGAAGAGATCTGTGGCTTATCAAGTTTAACCACTTCCTGTGACTCATCCCTGAGGTGGTTAAAGGAAAATTTCGCCTCTAATTTGTTAAAAAACACTCCCAAAAAGGCTAGCGCGAGAACAACAAAGAGTCAGAGCGCCAGGTGGCATGGGCTCTAGTGTACATCCTCCACATTGGCGCGAAGGGTGAACTGGCTACCCGCGGCAAGGCCAAAACATAGGTTTTTGTGTGCTTTTTGAAAAAATGTTCAACAGGAGAAATGATGTCCTTATGCAGAAGGATGTAAAGAAGGTGTTTGCAGAGTATGACACTGCTCACAGGTCACAGGAAAGACCCTCCAATATGCGAGGCGAGGGATTGCAGAGACGGTGACAAAATACTGTGTAACAGATGCCCCCTAAAGCATGAGGTCCAAGAGAGAGGGAGGGGTGAAATGCTTCATGAGAACGCATTCGACCCAAACACTGTTTTCGAAAGACCTGCAAGTACAAGTACAACTGATACATCTAATACATAACACGTGGCATGGGCACAACCGTCCATAATAGAGTACATAAACAATGAGATACGAGGTATGGACACAACCATCCAGTAGTAGGGATCAACAAAAGAGACTTAGGTATGGTCGCAACCATCCAATCAGAAGAGTCATGTGATAAGTTATAGTAATCCACAAAGAACCCACAGCCTGGATTTTATCAGACAAAACCTAGGTCTTGCGCTCCATCTCGACCCGAACAAAGTACAAATTCGAGCATGCGAATATGTGAGCTGAAGTTGAACATGCAATAAAATCATCTAATTACCAGCCAATGATGAAAGATGTTAACAAACACGAGAGAAACCACCAATAATGACAATGGCTCTCAAGGTATGAAAGGTACAATCCACAGAATGTGAACAGTGATCTTACGTCGAACACCCGCAGAGTCAGTTGATTGAAGGCCAATGATGTGGACCTTACGTCGAATGCGAAGAACCTGCCATTGAGGCATGCAGGCGCCAAGGTACCTGAAGGGAGTCTCTAGATCAACTTCCTGGATAATGAGCTGGAGTCGACAGGAAGTGACCTTGATCGAAGGTGGGCCATAATGTTTCCCACATCATTGACATGAGACAGAGGAATATGATGTTTGTGAACCAAGACCAACAGAGAATCAAAGGGAGGTTGAAAACTTCAGAGGAAAACTTCTCTTGAACATATCGGCGGCACGACACTGGATTTGGCAGTATTTGATATCAAGGGATCTGAGGTCATGGCGACGTGGCAAAGAGCAGATGCATGGTCAAAAGAGATTACCCAAACCCATGGAGGCAAACAAATAACGAGATGATATGTCCCTAACCCGACATGAATGCAGACAAGTGCCATGTTCAAGAGTGACATACTGCCAACACGACTATAATCTGGTTCCATTTTCCCCCACCATTTTTGGCGAGTACCCCAATTATTTTTGTAAACAAGCTTGAAGGGGATAACATATGCTTGTGATGTAAATTTGTCCTTCGAAAAAATCTGACCTAGTACATTTTACGAGCCCTAGGAAGGAGGAGCTCAAGTAACTTCATGACAACGAAGTTCGATGTCATTAGTTTTTAACGAGTCTGACAAAGGAAGAACTCGGCGTCTTTTCACGTTTAGAGAATTTGAAAATATAGCGGAAAAGAAAACTCCAAAAATCCCTTTTTGTAAATAGGTTCTCAGATCTAAAAAGGTAGAAAACTGTGTCTGAGAGAACCTCTTAGTCGCAATAGGCTAAGGTATTCCTTTTTCGTAAATAATCTATCCCAGCCCGAAAAAGGAGTAAACGTATACTGGGTAGATATCGTTTCGCAACCAATTTAACGAGTTCAAAACGATAAGCGACTCGGCAATATTTTTAGTTTTAAAGAGTCAGAAAAGAGCTGAAAGGTGACTCTAGTAGTGATTTTTTCGTGTTTTTACCGAGTCCAAAAAAATATAAAATACAACTCGTTTCTTCATCATAACCATGTGAAAACCTATCACTGCACAAAAAGATGTGTGTAAAACGTATTTCTCGACAATAATATGATGAAATAATTGACACATATGTTTTAAAACCTAACTTAAGATTTTGAAAAGTTATAAAAGACCATAAGTGGTAAAAATTATTTACTTTTCACTTTTACCTCTTTGCAAAGCAACAGTGACCCGTTTTCCTTGTGATCTTGTGGCGACGATTGCGAGCAATCCAGTGAACCAATCTAGATTCCGTCAGTTTCAGGTAAGAGCCGACACCATTTTCCATCTTTTGAACTAAATTTTATTACCTTTAATTGTCATTTTGAATCCTTTAGGGGAGGATTTGTAAAAATTAGGGCATCGCAGTTGGCAAGGGTTTCGGGCACAGACCCATGCCAATCGACCCTTTTTTACATAGGGGTCGTGCCCAATGGTGTGACTGTTAGCAAAACAGTCGCGCCAACCACGCAACCCAAAATCCGCCTCAATTTTAAGAAAATGCAACCATTTGATTACGAATTTTGATTCCTAAGGAGACTTACAATGCTCATATGAACAATGTGTGCAGGTACCAAGCAGAAAAGATGGTAATTGAGTGGAAAGAGAGAGAACACAGTGAGGAGGATGAACAGGCTATGGAAAATTAACAATGCATGAACGCCCATAGAAATTGTGGGCTCAAGAAATTCTTCCTGACACCGTGCCTTCGGGCTTGGCCCGAATTGCTTCAATATTTGATAAGCATTTGAGACGAAGATCAAGAAAATTTTGTGCTTCGGGATCAAGAGCTTGAACTCGAAGTCTCAGATGTGTATTTCATCACTGGATTGTTGCGTAGAGGTGCAGTCCCTATCTTGACCGGTACCCGTCCTTTCGGGGAAAGCATGGGAATGGTAATTGACAAGGTGTGCCGAGGGGTACGAAAAGGAATAGGGAGTGGCAAAGTGAACATCCAAACCATCCCTGATCTGGCACTAAGAGTAGTGTTGCACACTATCACGCGGGCTGGAGGATCGCAAGCACCACATGAGGCCATGAAGACACAACTACTTCTTGCCTCAGAGTGCATGAACCCGACTATCTTCAACATGTTGAGGCCGTGACTATCAACATCAAACGACATCTCACCAACTGCTAGAAGACCAAACTAAAGCAGTTTGGGTATGGATTGATTCTGGTATCGTTCTTCCTGGAACAATTACCCATATTCCAGCGTCAGGAGGTTATTGTTCCGATGCCACCACCCAGAGAGCCACAGATGCCCCGATGGGCCACACTGATGCCTAGAGCAGGGGGTGGCCAACAGATGTCCTGGAGGCCAGAGTTTTTTGATTGGCTCTGACGACAACTGATTGTCATGGAGGATTGGCCCTATGCTAGCACAGACTTCACTTGTGATCTAGACCTCTCGCTCCCGGAGGGAGAGGATTGGGACGAATATCTAGGTGAGACTCATTTTTTATTTTCATGAGTTTATGATTTTTTGGTATATATGCATGTTCTGAAAATTACTCTTATATGTATGCAGATGTTGGCCCAGAGCGTCCTGCAGGTATGTCGCCAATAGCGAGGCGAACTCCTCATGGTGAGGGCAGTGACGAGGAGATAGTATGATACCTGGAGGGGATCACCCGTGGGATTCCAGACTATGCTCGTTTTGATGATGTTCCTCAGGCCTATTAGAGGAACACTGTAGGGGTGCTGAGTCGTATCCACCGCATGCTGAGGCGGTTGGTACGGGCGGTGACGTGCTATCATGAGCACCACGCCAGTTAGGCACTTAGGCTTTTTATATTCGCACATTTATGAGAGACATGTTGTCTTCGCGATGTAACTGAAACAGAGATATATATTTTTTGGGTTTTATATGATGCACACATTGCAAACAGTCGATATATATATATATATATATATATATATATATATATATATATATATATATATATATATATATATATATATATATATTTATTTATTTATTTATTTATTTTCTACATGATGTTTTATAAATTCCGCAAATGTCTATCTAGCACAATGTTAGATATTGCATCGGTTAATGTATTCATTTGTCTTGGTATATGTTGATATGTAATGAAATCAAAATGTCTTTCGAGTAAACGAATACACAAATACAATCTCAAAATGCATGGGTTTCGAACCGAATAATGACCATTAGGTTGAAGAACAACAAGCTGTGAATCCAAATTCACATGCAATGCGCGTATGTCGAGGTTAACTACCTCAGTTAATAGTTCCAAAACAACACTATATTCAGCGACATTGTTTGTAGTTGGTCCTAGACAAATACCTTGTAAGTTAATCAACTCACCAATAGGATCATAAATTACCCAGGCTACCGAAGACAAGTTCCAAGTACTACGGGAAGCACCATCCACGAAACCGACATAAGGGGAAATAGACATCTGCATAACAAACAAGACCCAATAAGCAGAAAAAAACTCACAAAGCACATCAAACCAAAACATGCACAAAAATGAAAAAATCACCTATGTACACATATCATGCATGAATGACTCAAGCATAATACTTTTTGAGGTACGACCCATTCCTGGGCTGTGCTAAAGGATACCCTTCATAATCAATAAGCTCGTAAGCCCCATTTTGTAACACATGTTTGACGATGTAGGGCCCATGCCACACGGGCTGGAATTTACCTACCCCCAGCTTGTCATGAGCTTGGTCGTATAGGAGAATGAGATCGCCTTCGATAAAAGAACGAGGGGAAACTGTTTGGTCAAAATGAGCTTTGACTCGCTTCTTCTGTGCTTTGATGACCAAGGCAGCTAAGCGACAAGTTTCATCCAATCTCTCTAAGTAGAGGAGACACTCTTCCTTAGGCGAAGTAGTAGGCAATAATTCCACAACTAATTTGAGTGAAGGGATTTCACATTCAATCGAAAGAGTGGCTTCCAGACCGTATACCAACTGAAACGGGGTAAATCTGGTCGCACTCTTAGTCGATGTTCGGTAAGCCCAAAGAGCAGAAAACAACATGAGATGCTAGTTTGATTTATGGATCCCAATTGTTCGTTGAAGCATTGTAACAAGGAATTTGTTTACAGCTTCAACTTGGCCATTAGCTTGAGGGTAATAAGGCGTTGAGCTGTCGTGACGCAGACCCAACTTAGATTTCAGCTCTGCCATCAGATAATCTCGAAAATGAGAACCATGATTGGTAACGATGGCTTGAGGGACACCAAACCGAGCAATAACGTGATTGAATATGAATTGCGTCGTTGTCTTACCGTCCACAGCCAGTGTAGGTATTGCTTCGGCCCATTTTGTAAAATAATCGACGGTGAAGATAATATAGGCATGCCCCCGGCTGAACGAGGGTTACACGTCATAAAATCGATGCCCCATTTGAAAAAAGGACAGGGTGTAAAGGAACAGGTGGCGCACACATCTTGCATTGATATATCTGGCACACATGGAATTTGCGTACTATGACAATGCAGTCTTTAAAAATGAATGGCTAGAAATAGACAGCACGAAGGATCTTCTGTGTGGTGGCATAACCAGACATGTGACCACCACAAGTGCCACTGTGGCAGTCATTTAAAACTTTCTCAGCTTCCTCGAAGGTCAGACATCGGCGGAGTACATAATCAACTCCAACACAATAGAGGGTATCTCCGACAATACAATAAGGTTGCGACTGATGCTGAATGCGGCGTCGGGCATCTTTTGTTAAATCCGACCTGAAAGTAGAAGTTTGGAGATACATGATGATATCACCATACCACGGATCGAGGGTGCTAATCAATAAAAAAATTTCGTCCGGAATATGATCCTCGAAATGAGAAGGAGCAGAGTCGGCAGGGAGAGAACAAATCAAATCAACGAAAACAAGTGATTTCTTCGATTTTGCAGTAGTAAAATCCAAATCAAACTCTTGGAGGATAACGATCCACTTCGAGTATTTGCCCCCCAACAACTACCAAGACAGAATATAGGTCATGGGGTTACAATGAGAAATCACGGTCACCGTGCGTAAAAGGATATAATGACGAAAACGTTGGACGGCCTGGACCGCAACCAACGCTAACTTCTCGACATGTGCGTAACGTGTTTCAGGGTCGAGAAGATTCTGAGACAAGTAGTAAACGACATGCTCGTTACGGTTATCATCATCTTGAACCAAAACCATGGCGATCATATTGAAGGCGGCAGCCAAATAGAGGGTGAAATCACGATGGTAATTCAGAGGACGTAATAGAGGAGCATTGACAAGCAACGTCTTAAGCCTATCAAAAGACTGTTGAGCAATCTCATCCCAACAGAAAGGGACGTCCTGCTTTAAAAGTATTGTGAATCCTTTGGCTACTTCGGCGTAGTTCGGGATAAAACGACGTAAGAAATTTTCTTTCCCTTGGAGACTCTGGAGCTGGTGTAATGAGGATGGGGAGGGGAAATTAACAATAACCTCAACCTTAAGCGGGTCACGGCGAATTCCATATTTAGATACGATAAACCCTAAAAGTCTATCGGAGTCGATGCAAAAGACGCATTTATGCAGATTGAGCCAAATGTTGTAGCGTCTACAACGAAGAAAGATCTGGCGGAGATGGTCCAGGTGGTCTTTTCGCGCAACTGAATGAGCTGGAAGGTCATCCAGGTATGGCTGAACAATATGATGAATATCATGAAAGGTATAAGACATCGCGCGTTGGAACGTAGCCCAAGCGTTCTTCAAGCCGAAAGGGAGTTTCTTATATGCGAACGTTCCCCAAGGACATATAAGAGCGGTCTTGTGTTGATCGGACGGGAGAATGTTGATTTGATTATAGCCAGAAAAACCATCCATAAGGGAAAAAATCTCACTCCCCGCACAATCGTCAATGATCTGATCGATGAAAGGGGCTAGTATACACTTGGACTTCCTCGAAAGAGCAAGTGACTCCCACATGGATGTTCTCGACAATCCCCGGTTTCACGGAAATGTCGATAGGCATTGTTTGAGTAATGTTACCCAAGTTACCTTCAGCGAATACTTCATGAGTCAAAATAGGTGTTTGAAGTGGCGGAGAAGGAACTTGAGACGCAAAACGCTCAAGATAGTTAGACATTGCCCCGGGTCCAGGCATAAACGAGGAACGATGATGCCCATCGCTCCACGGTAGATCTTCGAGAGACATGGTTTCCATGATAGCCTCGTCGGATGGAAACACTTATTTCAAAGGATCGAGCGAATCTACATTGCCGAGCCAGGGGGATTGAGAATAAACGTCGAGAGCCATGCTCAAAGGAGCACCTTCAGAAGGGGGAGAATCAGATGCAGTTGTTAGCTCACAATAATTGATTTCAATTGGACTAAGCGGCATTGAATCTCCAATTGAATCAACCTGTTCAGGTAAAGGGACGATCCATGGGTCATTCGACTGAGAGATCATATTAACTTGAACGGTATTTGGTGGTGGAAGGGGAAAGATACCCATGAGAGTGGGATCTTTGAAAAGACCCGGCCCTACACTATCAGGGGGAGAAGGAATATGATCCACGTATGGCACATTGTTCTCGGAAGACGAGGTAAAGAACGACAACTGATAGACAGTAATGATTTTTCCCTCGTGTGGAAACTTTAGAAGTCGGAAGAGGGTGGACAGAATGCACAGCATAGCGTGAGTCCAACTGCGACTGAGTAGAAGATTGTAATTGAGTTTGGCGTCAACGACTTCTACTTCAACGTTGACTGTCTTTCCTTGCAGCATGATCGGCAAGCTAGTGAGAACACCCAAGGGTTTCAATTCCCTTCCATCGAATGCCTCAAGGGCATTGGGTGACGAAGTCAGGGCTGGAGAGCCAATAGCCTTCCAGCACGCAGATGACATGACACAGGTAGATGCACCCTTGTTCACAACGGCTCTATAGATGTTGAGACCATTAATGTCGACTTGTATGATAAGCACAATCTGGTGCGGAAGTCGGGGGACGAAATTCTCTAAGTCGAAAGAGAGAAGGCTAGAATCAGCAAGGTCAATCCCGCCGATCGCAGATAATAACGCTTTTCATTGAGACGGACAACTCTGAAGCACTTCTAACGCGGACATCATGGATGATGCCTGTGCTAATTCCTCAACAACACTATAATGTTGAGCAGCACGGGCGTTAGGATTATAATAATATTTCTGGAGAACACCTTTAAAAGGTGGTCGTACAATGGGTTCAACACTGGGCCTTTCAATCTCAAGAGGACTAGAGGCAGGTGGGGGAGGAGGACCGTTGATGACCTCTTTCTCGGCTACCTGGCGTGATCCAGCATAATCCTTTGACCGAGTAGCAATGGAAATGGGTGCAGAACCATTCATCATGAATACTTGAGAGCCAAACGATGCAGATGGCAGAGGTTGCTCGACCATCTGGGTTTGTTGAGATGGGAAAGGTTCTTTAAGGACCGCCAGAGTTCCCTTAGCGCCTTTGATCAGTTGACTAACCTCAGATTGTCTAGGACAATCCTTAGTGTAGTGTTCGTCATCACAAATCAGATAGGGATACTTCGGCTTTCGCTGTGAACCATCATCAGCATGAGGTTTAGACGATTATGGTTTTGGGGCATCGGCTTTGGCCTTGCCTTTTCCCTTCTTTCTCCCCTTGGATGCCTTGTTCGCAGGATTAGCCTAAATGGTGTTGACCTCCGAGGTTTTACCAGAATCCGGGGTAACCTGAGGAGCAGAATTATTGGAAGAATTTGATTTATGCTTCCCATTGGAAGAGTTGCGTGAAGTCTGAGACACGGAACCAATAACGTCGTCGACCGATGGGGTAGCCGACACTTTAGAGTCCCAAGTCGTGGAGCGTTAGTCAAGATGTCATACAAAATGCCCGATTGGGAGTACACTAAATCAAGGTACTAGGCATGAGCGATGGCTTGTTCCTCGGTTACACATGCCCCCATGGCGATGTCTTTCACAATATGATTGACAAAAGAGGTAGTGAACCAATGAGTAAGAAGCTAACCAGGAATTTCGAACTTGATCAGGTGACGACGCCGTCTCCATTCATGAATATGGTCCGAGATATGGGTAGCCCGATCCTGTTTCAAGGATGTTAGGAGATGTGTCTCGGCTTCGTAACAAACCGGCAACTGGAAATGAGTAAGGAATTCCATAGCAAGAGTGTTGAAATCTTGAAAGATACCATGAGGCAATTCTATGTACCACTTAGTAGCAGCTCCGGTAAGAGTGTGTTGGAAGAGACAGAGTCAGACAGAGTCATCCACCCAAGAATTTGAGGAACACCATAAATGGTATGTCATGACGTGTGATGGGGGGTCTTCTCCAGAGTTTCCCTCAAACTTGGGACAATCACCAGGAACCTTCGTCGGAACTGAAGGCCAATAAGGATTATGAAGAATGGGATCATTTGTCAATTTGGACACATCTGGTAACTCCAACGTGGCGATAAAAGGTAATTGAGGATTAAAAGGCATAGCAGGTCCCCAATAAGGACCCGTACCCATAATCCATCCTGGTTGAGTATAACTCTGCCCCCATTGGTTCTGTCCCGGAGGATTCAGACCATAAGGGGTAGAAGCTAGATAATTTGGTTGATATGGCGGCTGAGGACCAGGATATGGGGGTTGAAGACCAAGATGTTGATTCTAAGTATATGAAGGTCCCGTTTGAGCAGCATAAAGATTTTTCTATGGAGTATAAGAGTAGCCTAGCAGTTGAGGGTAATAAGAAGAACCTTGAGGCGGGTTGTATACCGGTCAATATTGACCTTGAGGGTAATAACCGCCTTGGGGTCGAACGAGCTGTTGATAAGTGGGGCCCTACTGAGCTGGATAAGTCGAGCGCAGAGGTTGATTCGGATGTGGCATATAATAGAGGGGTGGCTGAGTAGGGTTAATGGGCTGTGCAGGTTGGCCCGGCTGAGCAGGTTGACCTGAATGATGAGGGCCACCAAGCTGCCCCTACGAAGTAGGTTGGCCTGGAGCAGGACCATAAGATGGTCCTGGCTGTGCAACATTTGGACTAATTGGAAGATATGGCTGTTGAGGTTGCACCAAAGGTTGAGATGGATAAATCTGCCCCCCAGGACCATATGAAGGTCCAGGTTGATATACCGGTTGCCCAGATGGTCCTTGAGGTTGCCCTGGTTGGACCACAGGATGAGCTTGTAAAGGTTGACCTTGAGGATTGTAAGGTTGCCCTTGCGGGCCGTAAAAAAATCCCTGTTGGACTGAAGGTTGTCCCTGTAAGGGTTGCCCTTGTGGGTCGTACGCATACCCTTGCTGGGCCAAAGGTTTTCCCTGGAAGGGTTGTCCTTATGGGCCGAAAACATACCCTTGATGACCCGAAGGTTGTCCCTGAAAGGGTTGTCCTTGTTGGTTAGAAGGTTGCTTAGGCAAGGTAGTTATAAAACCGTTAATGAACTGATAAGCCTCAGGAGCAGGCAAATAGATGGGGTTGTCGTGCTCATCATATTGGAACGGAAGTGAATACATCGGGATACCATCCACACCATAATGAGAACAATAAGGACGATTAGGATCTTGAGGGGACTGGTTATTCTGGGAGCTCTGCTGTTGAACAACCAACTGATACTCCTCAAAAGAAAGACCATCAGGGATTTCCATGGCAATCGAAGTCTCTACCAAAGTTGAAACTCCTGACGGCTGAGCGGTGACGACCGGTGTCGATGCATCCACACGGACAGTAGGCCTAGTGGGGACAGATGTAACAAAAGGCGTCGACGAGACAGGTATCGTCGGCGACATCCCTAATGACGGGAGAAACGACCCCTTTGACGGAGTTGATGTTGCCATTGAGGCAATACCAAATATAATCTGACCCAAAGACCTATATCCAGCTGGAAGTGACACCGATGGTGAAGATTGGGCAGGCTCTTGATGGATGTCTTCTGGGAAAAGTTGGTATTCTTCATTAGAAACTGGAATACCCTCACAGCCATTAGGACCAGAAGAATCCATGTCTGAGTCCACCATGAGATCTTGTAAAATACTACAGGGGCTAGGAGGTATGATAGCAACCAGAAATGGCAATCCAATGTAAGAGGGGGAAAATGTTCCCTGACCCCAAACCCAAACCAAGCGTTTGAAATAGGCCAATGGAACTCAATTGGTTCTCCAAAGGGGTACTCTGTTGGGATGATAGGCTATTGAAGCTTGGCAGACCTAGAGGTCTGAGAAGTTTCATATGAATTGTTCGAGAAAGGATTGCCAGTAGACGAAACCGATGGTTCTGCCACTGTGACTGTAGCACACCAGAAAAAGGAAAAAGATCGAAAATGAAGACTCTTGGATCAAAACCAAGGCAAACAAATACAGGCCAAGTAATCAAAATTTAATGGGCGTGTAATCATAGGTAGTTTATTTTACCACATTGAAACCAAAAAAATGTTGTTTCATGTTTTAAGAGTCAAGAAACAGTCAAATATGACTCTAGTCACTTTCAGTTTTAAACGAGCGTGAAAGGAAAAGTACTCGATGATCTTTTCAAATTTATGGAGTCAGTAAAGATCGAAAATGACTGCTCAGGTAGTCTAGGTAAAAGGGTGTACCGGGTTCCCGTGAACTGCCATATACACCTTGGTTATAAAATGAAAGAAGAATCAACCAATGACTTGACGTACGTGCAGGTAGTCTCCCCGAATGCTGTTTTCGATGTATCACGGTTACAAGGCGACAGACTCGGCTTCCTACGGATAAAAGGATTGCAACTTATAGGGGTCTCCCTTTATATACTTGATGGTACGGGGAGCACAAGTCCGTACTAGTGCTGTCGGAAGCCAGATGGAGAGCGAAAGCTGCTAGGTTTAAAGACGCCAAAACACGTCTTTAACTTAGACCCTAAATGTTTCATTAAGTTTCAATGTTTCCTTAGGTTAATTGAATAAATTTTAAGTTGATCTTGTATTTATGTTTCAATTCCAAGGTCCTACCGTATGTTGGATCTCACGAATACCTAAATGTAAGCTACATGCCATAAAATACCATTTCGTTCGATGAAAATCTATCTACAAGAAATTTTAGGAGTTTTCAAGCAATAGAAAATAATAAGAACACACAGAAGCATCCACTACAGTATCTGATGAAAGCTAATGAAAATGAGAAATCTTTCCTAGAATGCCCAATGCTAGTTATGTGAAATATTTTCTAATTCCACAATGCAAACAAGAATGCAAGAACAATAATTTTTTTGATTTTTCAATGCAATAGAGCAAAGAGTGCACTAAATGACATGAAAAACTAAACTTCACACTAGTTCGAGAATGTTAGTGCGAGATTCGAAATGAAACAATTCAATCAACTCAAAAGCAAGCAAAACACAAACTGAAACCAATGCTACAATATCTCAAATCAAAGAAAGATGTTAAAACAAACCCATACAAGCAATGTAATCTTTGATTGGAGTGAAAAGAAGCACAACTGAATGAAAGAGGCAAGACTCATCCGAGACTCATTCCACCAAATGCAATCACTCAAACAGATCAAGAGGGCTGAATGCAAACAAACAAGGAACGAAGGTGGCTGCGAAACAAAAGACCAAAACTCCTACAGGAGGCTCAGCATACCAAAGCACTAGAAAACCCTAAGGCTATGATGCTAACAAGAAATGGAAAAACAACCGAAGGAAGGAGGCTACTCATAGTCACAAACAAACCCAAAGCACTCAAAAAAAGTCAAGAAAACACCCAGAGAGACAAGTACTGACCAAAAACTCCAAAACAGGGCAAACCCTAACACCTACAGGAAATGGTGCTATTGTCTGGCTGTAATCAGCGCCAAACAGGAGATGGCGTGGGTGTTGAACTAGCAACAAGCGCCAATGGGCACGACTGTCAGACTGGAAACCGCGCCAATCAAGCCAACCCTAGAAAAAGGAAAAACAGAGGTCAGATCTGATCCTATGGGGTTGAACAGGGGTCTTAAACTCAGCAAAAATAATCAGAAAAGGAAATCTAAGCAAGCAAATACCAAGAAGAATACCTAATGGATGAAAGACAAACTCACATTGATCCCTAGTGGAGTCATCAATTTGTTGGTGAGGTAAATCCCCTATGCGGACAGAGGCGATCCCACTAGCCCTAGAGTGGGTCTAGCCACAAACAAGACACGCTATAACATTGATTTCTAGTTAATGAATGGATGGAGACTTGATAGATAACTTACCTGAGGTCCTACGCTGTTGTGTCATCGGAAAGAGTGGCTACCTCTCGCTCCTGGTTTGACAGATCACGATCCGCTCGTTCTCACGCTCGGATACTTGCACATACACAAGAAACAAAGACGACATACAACATACTATTTTTCATTCGTAACTATCATTCAGTCGAAGAAGACTAAATCAATTGCATCAATAAACATAACACAATGATGGAACCAATACCATAGTCTAGTATATTAATGAAAGGAAGGAAGAGTACAACCAAGCTTCAACGTTGCGGTCTCCTCCAACAGGGTTCCAGCGGAGCGCGTCTCACAAAGGCTCGTCGAGAATTCGGATGGGGCTCTCTCTACGGAATTCTCCTTGGTTCTACCTTCTCTATAGCAATTACTCAGCTATAGTATCTCTTCTCCAAGTTCAACTTCTTGGCTATATGTTCAGCTAGCTTTTGTGAAGGGAGAAGGCATGTTTATATAGAGGAAAAGGGAGAGGTTAGGATCCCTATAATCATGGAGGGGAGTCCTATCTTCAAATAATGTTCCATGGAAGGTAAAAACCACTACCTAAAGGAAGAGATCCGTGGCTTATCAAGTTTAGCCACTTCCTGTGACTCATCCCTGAGGTGGTTAAAGGAAACTTCTGCCTCTAATTTGTTAAAAAACATTCCCAAAAAGGTTGGTGCGGGCACAACAAAGAGACAGAGCGCCAGGTGGCGCGAGCTCTAGTGTACATCCTCCACATTGGCGCGAGGGGTGAATTGGCTACCCGCGCTAAGGCCAAAACATAGGTTTTTGTGTGCTTTTTGAGGAAATGTTCAACAGGAGAAATGATGTCCTTATGCAGAAGGATGCAAAGAAGGTGTTTGCAGAGTATGACACTGCTCACAGGTCACGGGAAAGACCCTCCAATATGCGAGGTGAGGGATTGTAGGGACAGTGACAAAATACTGTGTAACACTCTCTTAGCTAGTTGTTCATTGAATTGGAATGATATGATTTCTCATATAAGTTGTGCATTAGAGATTCGAGATTACATTCGGTAAGGCCTTGAAACTGCAACATAATTTCAAAATAAACTTTAAATTGAACTCAATCAATCTAAGGAAGAATTGAAACTTAACGCTCATATTTAGAGGTCTAGCCTAGTGACGTGTTACGGTGTCATTAAAACTAGTATCTGTCGTTTGCCATCTGGCATTAGATAGTGCTAGCACGGACTTGTGCTCCCCATACCGTCGAGTATATAAAGGGAGACCCTCATAGGATGCAATCCTTTACCCATAGGAAGTCGAGTTTGCCGCCCTGTAACCGTGATACACCGAACACAACATTCGGGGAGACTGCCTGCACGTACATTAAGTCCTTGGTTATTTCTCTTTCATTTGATCACCAAGGTGTATATTGCAGTTCACGGAAGCTTGGTACACCCTCTTGCTTAGATTTCATAAGAAACCATTTTGATCTGTCCGTGACTCTCTAAAATTTGAAAAGATCATCGAGTACTTGTCCTTTCGAGCTCGCCCAACCTGAAAGTGACTAGAGTCATCTTTTGCCCTTTTCTCGACTCTTAAAATATGAAAAGGCAGTGTTTTGTTTCAGTGTTATAAAATTAATTACCTACGATCACAAGCCCATTAAAGTTATTTTCTTGGCTTGTTCATAAGTAATTCCTTAGTGATTGGTATTGAAGCTTCGAATTGATCATCATTTTTCTCCCTTGTTTTTGAGACAAAGTCATGGTGGCGGAACCACCAGTTTCATCATCCCCTTCATTATCTCGTAGTGAAGATCCTTCTCTCGAAGTTTCTTCGAAGACATCTCAGTCTGCTAGGACTTTAGGTTACTGGCGTTCTATTATTCTGAGTGTTCAACCTCTTTCCACTCGATCTCCTCCTGAGGAACCATTTGATTTCAATTGGAAACCTTCGGACGTTTGGGCCTCTTTTAGGGAAGAAGATCCTCCTTTACCCTGAGAACCACTTGCATCGCCATTAACACGTGCTTTACTTACCACTGCTCATCACCTTTTCGCCGACAACATATCTTCATTTGACATGGATGCCACGAGTCCCATCAGTAATGAAGAGACTTATGTTTCTACAGTAGAATATCAGTTCCCACCAGATAATTTTCCTTATGTCTCGGGTCAACCTTCCTCACAACCTTTATCTCTCCTCACTGGTTATCGTTCATTGAGTCAGATAATTTCTGGTGCTACATATTTGTATCAAAATCCAATATGGTCAGGTACGTTGGCTCCTTCGAAGGGGTTGTTTGTATCGAGTCCATCCCCTTTGACTCCTATCGCATCGACGATCGTTACATCTGCCCCAACCTAGCCCAATATCGGTGTGGCTTCATCCGCATCTTCTGTTAGTGTGATTCTGTCATTACCGCCATCTTCTGTTGTTGGTGGGATGCTTCCTATTGCTTCCACGATATCTGTTGGGGCCGCCGTGAGTGGATCACAACCTCACGTATCAGGAGTCCATCAACCTACTGGTAGTACACCTATCTCCATAATCCGATTCCTGGAGGTTTGACGTACGATCAGTATTTGATTGCCATTCAACATCAGAATTACTTCCCCCAGGGTTCTCAGCAGGTTCAAGCTCCCATTGATTGACCACACTACTACGATGAGCATGGAACTCATGTATATTACCATGGGCCCGTTCCACAGGGTCCATTATGCGTTCAAACGCCGCAGATCCTAGTTTACCCCAACCAGTTTACATACCTACAGGGAAAACCCTATGGTACACAAGGACAACCCTTTCAAGGACAACCTTCAATGCAACAGGGACAACCCTATGGTCCTGCTAGTCAACCTCATGTTCAATATGGAGCATCTTATGTTCCCTAGGGGCAAACCTATCCATCTTAGGGACAACCTTTTGTGCAACAGAACCAGCCTTACGTTCAACAAGGTCAACCCTCTACTACTCAGTCGGGTCAACCTGGTCCCCAAGGGCAATCTGGCTCATCTAAGACATCAGGCCAACCTGTACCCCAGGGGCAACCAGGTGGATCTTAGCATCCAGGCCAAATTTCACCCCAGGGACAGCCTGTCCAACCCCAACATCCAGGTCAACCTGCACCCTAGGGACAACCTCTTCAACCTTAGTACTCGAGTCAACCTCCATCTTAGGGGCAGCCCGTATAGCCTCAGGGCCCACGTTTTATTCCTCAAGGTCAATCTTCAATGGTACAAGGTCCGCCCCAAGGCACTGCTTACATTCCGCAACAAAATCCGTATGTTGCTCAGACAAGACTTTAGTGGTTCGCTCAGAATCAATATCCTAGTCCTCAACCGGTATATGGACAGAATTATCAAAATTATAACCCCTATGGAAAAAATCCTCCAAGAAAGAACATATGGGGTCAAAACTTCTCCCAACCTGGTTGGAATCCCAATACAGGTCTCTATCAAAGGCCTGCAATTCCTTTCAATCCGCAATTTCCCTTTCTTGCTACACTGGAACTACCCAATGTGTTGAAGTTGACAAATGATCCTATCCTTCATAATCCATATTGGCCCCCAATTCCTACCAAAATCCCTGGCGATTGTCCCAAATTTGAAGGCAAGTCCAGAGAAGACCCCTAAGTGCGTGCTCCTCTAACTCTTGGGTTGACGAATCAATTCGACTACGTCTTTTCCAAAGGACTCTGATTGGTGTCGCTGCAAAGTGGTACATTGAACCCTCCTGAGACGTCTTTCAACATTTCAACTCTCTTGCCATGGAATTTGTCATGCCATTTCAGTTACCAGTTCGTTATGAAACTAGGATGCACCTCCTAACATCCTTGAAACATGATCGGGCTACTCATATCTCTGACCATATTCATGAATGGAGGTGGCGTCGTCGTTTGATCAAGTTTGAGATTCTTCATCAACTTCTAATTGATCGGTTCACTACCTCTTTTATCGGTCTGATTTCTAAGGACATTGCCATGGGGGCATGTGTTACTGAGGAATAAACCATTACTCGTGCCCAATACCTCCATCTCCTATACTCTCCATTTGGAACATTGTATGAAATCTTGCCCGATGCTCCGCGACATGGAACTACCAAAGCACCGACAATGCCATCTATCGACAGTATCATTGGTTATGTGTCTCATACTTCTCATAAGTCTTCTCCAAACCCTACGAAGCAAAAATATAATCCTTCCACTGATACTGCTTCCCAGCCACCTCCGAATCCTGGTAAAACCGCAGAAGTGAATGTCGTCCAGTCCACTCCGGCGGATAAAGCTTCCAAAGGTAAGAAAAAGGGTAAAGGTAAGGCCAAATTTGATTCCCCGAAATAGGATTCTCCGAAACATAATGTTGATGATCATTTGAAACGTAAATCGAAGTACCCTTGTATGATTTGTGATGATGGAAATTACACCAAGGAATGTCCTTGACGTGCCGAGGTGAGTCGAATGCTCAAAGGAACTTAAGGCACTCCGATTGTTCTTAAAGAACCATTCCCATTGCAGAAAACTCAGTTGGTGGAACAACCTCAGTCCTCTGCCCCTTTTGGCTCTCAGGTTTTCATGATGAATGGTGTTGCACCCATCTCTATTGCTACCAGATCGAAAGATTATACTGAACTGCATAAGGAAATAGGGAAAGAGATCGCAGATGGTCCTCCTCCCCTACCTGCTTCTAGCCCTCTTCACATTGAAAGGCCCAGTCCTTAGCCTATTTTATGACCACCTTCTAAAAGAAAGTCTTCCTATAACCCAAATTCCCGTGCCGCTTAGCATTATAGTATTGTTGAGGATTTGGCTCAGGCCCCATCCTCTATGTTTGCATTATAAGTACTTCAGAGCTGTCTGTCACAACGGAAGGCTTTGCTATCCACCATTAGAGGGGTTGACCCCGCCGATTCCAACCTTATCACTTTCGATTTGGAAAATTTCGTTATGCATCTCCCTCACCAGCTTGCACTGATTATCCAAGTTGGGGTTAATGGAAAGAATATCCATCGAGCGATTGTGGATGAGGGTGCATCTACTTGCATCATGTCTTCTGTATGCTAGAAAGCCATTGGTTCTCCAGCCCTCAATCAGTCTCCAAACACTTTAGAAGCTTTTGACGGAAGGGAATCTCACCCTCTTGGTGTTCTCACTAGCTTACCTATAACGTTGGAAGGAAAAACGGTTAATGTTGAGGTTGAAGTCGTTGACGCTATACTCAATTATAATCTTCCCCTCAGTTGCAGTTGGACTCATGCCATGCTATGTGTCCCGTCCACTCTCTTTCATGTTATTCTATTTCTACACAAAGGAAAGATCATGACTGTCGATCAATTGTCCTTTTTCACTTCCACATCCTCCGAGAGCAACGTTCCGTATGTAGATCATATTCCTATGCCTTATGAGAGCATAGGGCCGAGACTTTTCAAAGATCCCGCCCTTATGGGTCTTTTTTTTTTCTTCCTCCACCCAACACTGCTCAGGTCAACATGATCTCCACGTCTTCTGATCCGTGGATCATCCCTTCACCCGAGAAAGTTGATTCATTTGATGACACGATGTCGTTAAGCCCAATAGAAATTGATTATTGTGAACTTATTTTGGCTTCGGCTCCTCTTTCCTCTGATCATACTCCTTTAAGTGTGTCCCTTGACACATATTATAAATCCCCTTGGCTTGGTGCTTCGGATTCTCCTGACCCCTTGAATGAAACATTTCCCATCGATGAGGCCATCGTGGAAACCATGTCTGTTGAGGATCCTCCCTGGGACGATAGTCATCATCGTTCCTCCGTTATGCCTGGCCTTGGGGCCATGAATACCTGTCTTGAGAAATTCGCTTCCCAAGCTCCTTCCCATCTGCTTCAGATGCCCATCTTGACACATGAAGTTTTTGCAGAAGGTAACATGGGAAAAATTACGCAAACGATGCCTATTGACGTCTATGTTAAATCGAGGGTTGTCGAGAGCATCTATATTGGGGTGACCTGTTCCCTTGATGAGATCAAGGTATATACTAGTCTCTTCTGAGAGTTTCGAGAAGTTTTCGCTTGGTCCTACGAAGAGATGCCCGACATCGATCCAAGTAGAGTTGTGCACGAGATCCCTACTTATCCTGACGCGAAGCCTATTCACCAACGTCTTCGTCCTGTGTACCCTAGAAAGGTAGCTGCCATCAAGGGAGAAGTTGAAAAACATCTCAAAGTTGGCTTCATTTATTCGATCCCCTTGACAGAATAGGTTTCTAACATCTTTCTTGTGGATAAAAAGCAGGGTACTATTCGTGTCTGTGTCAATTACCACAATATCGACTGCGCTTGTCCTAAGGATATCTATCCCACTCCTTTCATCGATCAGATCATTGAATATTGTGTTGGGAGTGAGATCTTTTCCCGTATGGACCAGTTTTCTAGTTACAACCACATCAATATTCTTCCTGCCGATCAACACAAGACTGTCTTCATCTGTCCATGGGGTACCTTTGCATATAAAAAACTCCCTTTTGGCCTTAAGAATGCTGGTGCCACTTACCAACGAGCAATGTCGTATGCTTTCCACGATATTAAGCGAATTGTTCAACCTTACTTGGATGACCTTCCGGCTCATTCTGCTAGGCGTAAGGACCACCCATATCACATCTGTCAAATATTTCTTCGTTGTAGACGCTACACCATTCGGCTAAATCCACATAAATGTGTCTTCTGCATCGATTCCGGTTGACTCCTTGGGTTTATTGTCTCTAAAGATGGAATTCATCTTGACCCTCTTAAGGTCGAAGCTATTTTTAATCTCCCCTCCCCTTCCTCTTTACATCAGTTGCAGAGTTTGCAAGGAAAAGCTAATTTCCTGCGCCGTTTTATACTGAACTATGCTGAAGTAGCCAAAGGATTCACGCGATTTCTTAAGCAAGGCATCTCGTTCCTTTGGGATGAGATTGCCCAGAAATCTTTCGATGCACTAAAGACATTGCTTATCAATGCTCCTCTTTTACGTCCTCCCAATTATCATCACGACTATTCCCTATATTTGGCTTCCGCATTTAGCACTATTGCCATGGTTTTGGTACAGGATGACGATGATGGTGACGAGCACGTCATTTATTATTTGAGCCACAATCTTCTCGATACCGAAACATGTTACGCACATGTCGAGAAATTGGCGTTGGCTGTTGTTCAAGAAATCAAACATTTTCGCCATTATATTCTACTTCGCATGGTAACCGTGATTTCTGATTTCAACCCCATGACCTATATATTGACTCGAAAATTTCTGAGGGGAAAATAATCAAAGTGGATAGTTATCCTCCAAGAGTTCGATTTGGAGTTCACTACCACCAAATCGAAGAAAGCATTGGTTTTTGTCGATTTGATCTGCTCTTTACCTTCGGCCTCTGCTCCCTCTAGTTCTGAGGAACGCATTCCAGACGAAACTCTTTTTCAAATTAGCACCCTCGGTCCATGGTACGGTGATATCATCATTTATCTCCAAACTTCCACCTTCTGGTCTGAGTTGATGAAGGATGCTCGTCAATGCATCTGTCATCATTCGCAACCTTATCGCATAGTCGGAGATACTCTATAACGCATTAGAGCTGATTCTATTCTCTGTCGGTGTTTAACCCTCGAGGAGGCTGAAAAATTCCTCAATGACTGCCATTCTAGTGCCTGTGGTGTTCACATGTCTGGATATGATACAACACAAAAAAACATACGTGCTGGATATTTCTGGCCTATCATTTTTAAAGACTGCATTGTCGTTGTCCGTAAGTGTCACGATTGCCAGATTTACAAGCGAAAGATGTGCGCGCCCCCCACACACCTCCATATTGTCATTACCATGGTTCCTTTGCGAAGTGGGGCATCGATTTTATGACGTGTAACCCTCACTCGGCTGGGGGGCATGATTATATTATCGTAGTCATGGGCTACTTCACTAAATGGGCCGAAGCAATGCCTACACTCATAGCTGACGGTAAGACGACTGCACAATTTCTGTTTAATCACGTGATTACCAGGTTTGGTGTTCCTCAAGCCATTATCACCGATGATGACTCTCATTTTCGCCACTACATGATGGCCAAGTTTACTTCTAATTTGGGTCTGTGTCATGACAGCTCAACATCGTACTACCCTCAGGCCAATGGCTAGGTTGAAGCCGTGAACAAGGTTCTAGTCACTATTCTTCAGCATACGATTGGGATGCACAAGTCAAAATGGCATCTCATGTTGTTTTCAGCTCTTTGGGCTTACCGAACCTCGGTGAAGGATGCAATCGAATTCACTCCATTCCAGCTTGTTTATGGTATGGAAGTTACCCTTCTAGTTGAATGTGAAATCCCTTCTCTCAAGATAGTTGTTGAATTAATGCCTAATACCTCGCTGGAGGAAGAGTGTCTTCTATATTTGGAGAGGTTAGATGAAACTTGCCTCGTTGCTAATCTAGTCATAGAAGCACAGAAAAATTAGGTCAAAGCTCATTTTAATCAGACAGTTTCCCCTCGTACCTTTGTAGAAGGAGACCTAGTCCTCTTGTATGACCAAGCTCATGATAAGCTGGGAGCAGGAAAATTCGAACCCATGTGGCATGGACCCTATATCTTTAAGCGCATTTTGCAAAACGAGGCCTATGAGCTAATTGACTATGAAGGCTATCCTTTGAATCAACCCATAAATGGGTTGTACCTCAAAAAATATTATGCATGAGTTTCTCATGCATGTCCTTTTGTACATAAGTGTGTTTTTTATTTTTGTACATTTTTTGGCTTGGTGTGCTTTGCGAGCAGTTTTTCCTGCTTATTATGTTGTTTCTTATTGTGCAGATGTCCATCACTCCTTATGTTGGTTTCGTGGATGGTGCCTCTCGCAATACCTGGAATTTGTCTTCCACAGCTTGGGTGATTTATAATCCTAATGGTGAGTTGATAGACCATCAAGATATTTTTCTAGGATGAACGAGAAACAATGTTTTTGAATATAGTGTCGTCATTGAACTCTTAACTGAGGCCATTGCTCTCGACATTCATGCATTAGTTGTGAACCTAGACTCTCATATTGTTTTTCTCCAACTTAATGGGCATTACTCTGTTAGAAATCCTCAGATTTTAAGGTTGTATTTGCGTGTTCGTTTATTAGAAAGGAATTTTGATTATATCACATATCAACATATTCCTAGCAGAATGAATGCATTAACTGATGGAGTAGCCAATATTGTATTAGATAGACATTTGTGTAATTTGTAAAAGCATCATCATCACATAATAAGATTTAGACAGGAAAATTATATATATATATATTGCATCCACGTGCATCATAAGTACAAAAAATATGTGTGTTTTGGTTACATCCCGAGACATCGTGTCTCTCAAAAAATATGCAGAAATAAAGCCTAGGCGTCTAATGAACATGAAGCTCATGATAGCATGTCACTGCACGCACAAGCCGCCCCAGTAAATGGTGGATGCAGTTAGACACCCCTATAGTGTGCCTCTAATACGCACAAGGAACGTCTTCGAATCTCACGTAATCCGAGATCTCGCTTGTGATTCCCTCCAAGTTGCGCACAATGTCCTCTTCCTCGCTTCCCTCACCTTGAGAGGCCACCTCGAAATCGCGTGGGACCCTCTGTGCTATGGGGGACATCCCTACAGGTCTCTGTGGCCCAACATCTGCAATACATGGATAAATAATTAGAACATATATAAACAAAAGAATCATAATACTTATCAAAATCAAAAAATGAGTTTTTACCCAATGCTTCATCCCAATCCTCTCCTTCTAGGAGTGGAAGGTCCGAATCACCCATGAAATTGGTGACAGTATACGGCTAGTCCTCCATGACGATGAGTTGTCGCTGGATACATTCAAAGAATTATGGCTTCCATGACATATGTTTACCATATCTCGATTGAGGCATCAACTCCGCCCAACGGACCATCCGTGGCTCTCGTGTTGGTGGTGCAGGTACTATCACCTCTTGTTGTTGAAATATCGGCGACCGTTCTAGGATGAATAGTATCAAGATGGACCCGTATCCAAATTGTTTTAGCTTGTCGTTCTTGCACTTTGTTAACTGGCGCTTCAGGTTGATTGTTACGACTTCCACCTAGTTGAAAAAGGTTGGAGTCATACAATCCAAGACAAGTTGAAGTTGTGTCTTTGTAGCTTCGTGAGGGGCCTGAGATCCAGCGGCTTGTGTTATAGTGTGCAAAAATACCTTTAGTGCCAAATCAGGTATTTCCTGAATATATATTTTCCCGCTCTTCGATCCTTTCTTTGCTCCTGGGAAAACTCTATCTATTAGCATGCCCATTCTCTCACCCATGGGCAGAGAACCTATCATGATCATTTTTTCTCCCCTCCGTGACAATCCAGTGATGAAATACATGTCAAAGAATTCTATCTCCAACTCTTGATTGTGAATCATAAACCGTTCTCGATCGGTGTCCCACACACTGATAAGATATTGTAGTAATTCCAGCTAAGCTCATAGACACGATGCTAGGAAGAATTTCAAGAGGCCACAATCTCTTAGGGCACCCATGCATCTCTCATTTCCCATGGATTTTTCATCTTCTTCCCCGTGTTCTCGTTCTTTCTATTCAATGACCATTTTGACTTTTAATTACCTACAAAACCATTATAGGGCTTCCATTAGTCAAATAATTAACTTTTGAACCATTCAAGATTGGCTATTTAGGAGAATTTTTGCACATTTATTGACTGCGGCGGTTGGCGCTGCTGTTTTATAAACAACAGAGCTGATTGGCGCCTCCCCTTTATAATTCTAGGTGGGTCGATGCAACTCTGTGCCTGGAACCCACGCTGACCGTTGCGGCTAAGCCATAACAAAAATTCCCCCAAATACATAAAAATTACAAATGCAGGCAATGAAATATAGTTTAAAATGCAGAAAAAGATGAGAGATCTTACCTGGAGAAAAAGGATTTGCGATTGGCCTCCTAGATTGTCTGATGCCAGCTCCACAAGATCACAGTTAAAATTGGAGAAATGCTCACAAGAAAGTGCAAAGGTGAAAAGTAATTTTCTTTTACTGTTTCGGTCATTTTATAACCTTTTCAAAACCCTAATTAGGTTTTAAGCTTATTTTTCGATTATTTTAATGCTTTATCTCGAAAAATGGGTTTTACGTGCGTTTCTTGTGCAACAACAGGTCCTAAACATGATGATGATGAAGTGATGAGTTGTATTTTATAACTTTTTCGGACTCAATAAAAACATAAAAAAGTCACCCCCTGGAGTCATCTTTCATCTCTTTTCCGACTCTTGAAAATTGAAAAGATTGCCAAGACTCTTGTCATTTTGAACTCATTAAAGGTTGTGAAATGTCATCTTCCCAGTATACGTTTACCCCTTTTTCGGGTTGGGACAGATTATTTACGAAAAAGGAATACCTTAGCCAATCGCGACTAAGAGGTTCTCCCAGATATTGTTTTCTACTTTTTCAGATCTGTGAGACTACTTATGAAAAGGGACCTGTTGGAGTTTTCTTTTCAAACTCTCTAAACATGAAAATATGCCGAGTTATTCCCTTGTCAGACTCGTTAAAACCTAAATGACATCAGAAATTGTCACAATGACGTCACTGAATTCCTCCTTCCTAGGGCTCGTAAAATGTACTAGGATAGATTTTCTCGAAGGAAAAAATTATATGACAAACATATGCTATACCATTCAAGCTTGTTTCCAAAAATAATTGGGGTATTCGCCATAAATGATGGGGCAAAATGGAGCTAGTTCTCAGTCGTTTCGGCAGTATGTCGCTCTTGCATATGACACTCATCTGCAATTCCTATTGGGTTGGGGATATCCCATTCGTCATTTTTCCTCCATGGGTTTTGGTTATCTGTTTTGACCTCTCATCTGCTCTTTGCCACGTCACTATGACCTCAGATCCCTTGATGTCAAAATACTGCCAAATTCCAGAGTCGTGTCACCAATATGTTCAGGACAAGTTTCCTTCTGTAGTTTTAAACCCCTGATCCTCTGCTTATTCCTGATTCACTATCATCTTATTCCTCTGTCTTGTGTCGATGATGTGGGAAACATTATGGCCCTCCTTCAACCAGTCACTTCCTGTTGACTTTAGCTCATTATCCAGGAAGCTGATCCAGAGACTTCCTTCTGGTACCTTGGATATTGCATGCCTCAATGGCAAGTTCTTCGCATTCGACGATAGATTCTCATCATTGAACTTTGATCGAGTGATTTCGCGGGTGTTAGACTCCAGCTCATTGTTCAAATTTCGCAGATTGTACTAGTTGTACCTTGAGATCCATTTTCCTTACTGGTGGTTTCTCTCGTGCATGTTAACAACTTTCATCATTGCCTGGTAATCAGGCAATTTTCTTGCATGTTCAACTTCAGCTCACTCATTCGCATGCTTGAATTTGTACTTGTTAGGGTCGAGATGGAGTGCAAGACCCTGAGTTTTGTTTGATAAAATCCAGGCTGTGAGCCAATTTGGTTTATCATGAATATATGCATGACTCTTCTGATTGGATGGTTGCGGCCATACCAGAGTCTATTTGATGATCCTTCTTACTGGATGGTTGCATCCATACCTCAGATCTTATTTTTGGATGTACTATATTATGGATGGTTGCGCCCATACTACATGTTCATGTATCAAAGATATCAATTGTACTTTTTCTTGTAGGTCTTCTGTCAATGATGTTTTGGTTTGGGCATGTTCCCATAAAGAATTTCACCCCTCCCTCTCTCTCTTGGACCTCATGCTTTAGGGGGCATCTGTTACATAGAATTTTGTCACCATCCCTGCAATTCCCATCTCAAACATTGGAGGACCATTTCAGTGACTTCTGTGCATTGTCATACTTTGTCATGAGTATCATTGCATCCTTTTACATATCAAGAACATATTCTCTGTTACTCATTCCTCAAGCAAACCTTCAAAAACACATGATTTTGGGTCGGTGCTGATAGGCTGTTATGGCCTCGTGCCCATGGAGGAATTTACACTAGGCCTCGTGCCCTTTGGCGTTTTGTCTCATAACTGCAGCCATGCCGAGATGTTTTTGGATTTTTTTTTAAAATAGAAACGAATTTTCCATGCTTAACAACTTTGTGAGGGAAGTTATCATGGTTTGTTCGATTGAATAACGTCGAGTTTCTCCCTTTGGCCCATTTGTTCCTACAATTGTGCAACTCCCCAAAGGGATTGACCTCTCCTCCACCTCATGTGGGATCCAAAACCACCTCCTCCTCTTCTATACATACTTCCTTCTCACATTGATTCAACTAGCTGAACAGTCATTACCATAGCTGGTGTGTGGAAGAAGGTAGAGAAGAATCCATTGTTGAGAGAGAGTTTAGGCCTATTGCCTCGTCAAGTCCAATCCCGAACGAATGCTTGATATGCGCTCGACTGAACCCATCGAAGGAGATCCGAAACGTCAAGGCATAAGGTTCTTAACTTCTTCTTTCCATATCAATAATACATGAATGGTTTTTTTGTTCCAATTTTGTGTTCAATTATATGCAAAATATTTGATTCTCCTGGACCAATCAAATAGTTGTAAATGAAAGTATATTCTTGTATGTTGTCATCATTCACTTGATCTTTGTATAGATGCTTGGAAATCATCACTGACGGACCGTGACGTGCGGAGACAAAGATCCGAGGATCACTGCGGCATACCATGACAAAAGCATTGGACCGAGGTAAAATATCTATCCCAGTTCATATTTCATTTATAAGCTAGGAATCCAAAAGTCCAGCATGTCCCCTTGTTGCTAGACCCACCCTAGGGCTAGAGGGATCACGTCTATTCGCAGAGGGGATTTTCCTACACAAAAAGGAGTTGTGTTCATCTCCCACCACAAGCACTTTGGCTTTCAACATACCTATGAATCAACTATGCATTGTTTCTTTTGGGAAGGCGTGTAAACACGCGCCTAGGATTTTATAGCCACATTTGGTGCTTGTTAAAGGAACATGGGTTAGATGGTGAATACCCCTGGGGTAGTACCACTTCCACAAGAAATATCAACCACCACCAGGACCATCATTTCCATGGATTTCACAATGGACCTTCTGAAATCAGATAACAAATCAGTCATCATGGTGTTTATCGACCACCTTTACAGATGTGCTCACTTTTGTAACTTATTGCTCCAATTTAAACCTTCTATAGTTACCCACATTTTCATGGACCCAATTTTCAAGTTACACATCATCCCACTCAAACTATGTTGAATCGAGATCCCACACTCACCAACAATTTCAATTTGGATTCATTTAAACTTTAGGGTACACAATTGAAAACAATCACCGACAATCATCCTCAAATTAGTGCCTATATAGAGGTGGAAAATAAGTGTTTGGAAACATGTTTCAGATGCTTTTCTTAAAAAAGGCAATACCGATGAGCGTATTTTGCACCCCTCTTATCATAGTGCTACCAAAATGATGCCATATGCAGCTGCCTATGGCCAAAAGCTCCTAGCAGTGGCTTCATAATTACAAAGCACACCCTAGCTACACGAAGTTGATTTCACACTTATTTCCAAAGAAGCAATTCTCCACACATTGCGGGACAATTTGGTTCTAGCACAAGATGGAATGCAATGACAAGTTGACGAGCATGGCTCGAAGAAGGGGAATAGTTGTGTCTTCACCTTAAATCCTATACACAAACATCTATCCAAAATAAAAGCCATGATAAACTCACATTGAAATTCTATGGACCCTATTAGATCATCTAGTGCATTGGAAAAGTTACCTACAAATTGGCTCTTCCATCCAGCTCCATGAGATAGCAAGCGTTTCATGCTTCCTGTTTGAAGAAAATTTCCTTCTAGGGTTTTTTTCTATCTTCCATATATGCCAATAAATCAAGTTTAAGCACACTTGTAACTTTTTGTTGTTGAAGGCATTAAGTGCATCCAAGTCGTTTCTTTTTTGTCCTGACACAATTTTAAATGGGGCATGAAATATCTGCTCTTATGGGTTTTCCTACATGATAATAATAATTTCAAGTCTTTGACATCCTATTTATCCCTACCGGTGTTAGGAAATTTTGTGAGGCTCTTCATTGAAATCTTGTCAGAAGACTCTTCGATTGCGTTGGCCAAAGGATGACAAAGAGAGTTCTTTCTGTGTTGAATCATGAATTGTTAAATCAATATCTTAATAACATGACATAAACGTGTCCCTTCATAGCTTATTTTTAACCACGAGAGTCAAAACCTTATGATTATATTCTCACAAAAAAACCTTGTTGTTTTCTATGTGATATAGTAGTCCCAAACGATTTCAATTTCTACCCTCTTTGTTCACGTCATGGTTTTACATTTATCTGTTTGGCTCTAATCATCATTCCTATCTTAAAAAATGGATTGAAAAAAATCCTATTAACCACATCTCAAATGGAGACTACAGAGGAAAGGTTTACATTGGGATCTCATCTTTTTATAGACATCTACCCACTCCCTAAGACTTATGTCAAGTGCCCACATAAGTTCCATAATCGTTGTCACCGAGGGGGTTAGCTCTATTTTCTGTCGCAAATTTTGTTGGGCATTTGGGAAGTTCCTTGCTAGAAGGTGCTCAATGTCAATACCCTTGGGCTAGGTGGAGTGATCAATGCTAACGTCCATCCACAAATGTGAGGAGGCATCCTTTAGGTTTTCATTTGAAGTCTCTCTTAAAAGACAGGAGTTAGGCAATCTCTCTGCAGTTTAGGCTACCATAGTATTACACGAGGGATTTTCCTTGCTGTTGCATCAATATGGTAAATTCCACCTAACACCCCACCACGTGCTTCTTTGGTGTTGCCCATCTTTTGTGATCTAGGACACATCTCCTCAAGGTATCATTCGGTCCCAATTTCCACCACAAGTGTCCATGAGTCAATGTGTAGTAAACAACCTTTAAAACTATGCACATTTCTTATGTTATTGTATATCTAGGGATTCTTGGCTATAATGGAATAAAAACTAGATCTCCACTAGATCCTCTAGAAAATATTTGACTTTGGATGCATGTGTGTGTGTCTCTTGGGCCGATTCTCAATAGGTGGTCTAGCTTGATGTGAGACTTACACGTATTTGCTGCCATTTGAAAGTCGAATTCTTGGAAGAGCAAGAGATGCATGCAAAGGTGATCATGATGCACTCACTTGTTCACTAGATACATTAGTGTAAATTGATTGTTATTTACAATGAATAAGTTTCGCCACAGGTAATGTTATAACTCATGTAGAGAGAGTGTCATTCCAAGGCCGCCTCTCTCCTTCATCATATAGTTCCTTTCTATATTTTTTTTTTATTGACATAATAATGTGGATGGTCAATATTTCCCTCCACGGAGGCTCGAGGTAGGATGGCAGAAACAACAATATTTGTGGCATCAACTTGAGCGCTAAACATCTTGTTTCGATAAGGGATTCTTAAAGGAAGAGCTTTGACTATTTTCTTCTTCAACAAATAAAAATTGTGTGAGAATAAAAGATCAACTTCCTATCACCGAAGTTCATCCATAAGTAAAGTGATGGCGTAACAACACCTTATGAGCTTCCTGCAGTGTGTTCTGTTCTCGATAAGATTCAAATTTTCTTCAGGTTTTTCGGTGCGATCTCAATGTTAGCCATGTAATATTTGAAACCATGATTGTGCCTAGCATGGCCAATTAGGACACCTTTGGAGATTACATTTATACACTTCTTGGTTTCGGATGGAAAACATAAGCCTGATATTTGGGTTGCATTGCCTTGAACAAATTCAGCCTGCTCATTGATTAGATTATTGCAACTTCTGCTGATTTTTTGAATCTAAAATCCAAGTGTCTTTAGAAGTACTTTGAGTAGTATTTCATTGTTTGCTTTGTTGTTTTTGAGGTGATTACGATACTCAGCTCTCATTCGAGACACCCGAGTTCAAGTCCAGGCAAGAGAGTTTATTTTTCAAACGCTTTTACAATAACAAAAAGATGTGTTCCTTTTAAAATCTTTTATAAAAAGTCAAATGCTTGATCCAACGCTTTTACATTCACCGATAACTCTTATTTGTTAAACTACTTACGCCAAGGGGAGCATCTTTTTTCTTTTTCTTCTTGTAAAAAATAGTTGGGTGGTGTTAATTTTCCCGTGCTATTAAGGGGACGTTTATTGCTTGTGTTGGATGTAAAGCCTACTAGGGGGGTCTTTGAAGGACCATATTCATTGCCCACTTCATCGTTTTTTCTTGTGAACATGTTATATCCTTGAAAATGAGTTGCATTGTGAAGGTTAATATGGTATTTTGCATGTCACTGTGTGGGCACATATATTTCATCCGCAAAATCATATACAGTGGGAATCCTAATATTGATACCGAAATAAGTTCTTTGAGAGTTTTGTGTGAGTGATAAAACATTGAAGGGGCCTTTTACCTCTCATAGCCCACTAGTTTTTCTCTTCCCCTTTGGCACATGTTGTTGAGTCCGGGAATATTTGGCTCCGTCAAGTCATGGACAATGGATGTTTATATGATGTTTTATGCCATTGTTCATTGAAATATGACAAGTACAATATGCGAAAGGAATATGAGGAGTCAAGTCATTGATTACAAGTGGTAGGTGGGTTTGATTTTTTTTGTGTAAGAACTTCTCGTTGATTGAACCACATGTTTATCGGTCGCTCCCAAGCATGAGATGTCCAACAAATCCATGTGAGTGTGGATATACTTGTGCATACCATTTTGGTTATTTAGAAATATTTGATGTTTACTTTTCTTGATTTTGTCCACAAGGTATGGAAGGTGTCAACATAGTCCTATATAGGCAGATCCTGACCGTGGTGGTGTTGCAACCACTTGGTGTATTGATCCTTTCAGTTCCCCAAACAGTGTTATTCCTCCTTAAGGGCATCTAGGGAATCACCCCAGGCGGGGTATGTGTCTTCAAACATAGCGCTTCACTCTTCCTCATCTATTCCGCTCATCGATGATGGTTGTCCCACCAATGATAGGAAAGGGGGGCGTGGTTTTGGAGGCACGATTGTCATTTTATAACAATTGAGGAAAGTATTAACAAATATAGGGAGATTTGAGATTGTTTAAAGCATTGGCAACTCTTTCGGTCAAGTAGAGGGATATCCACGTGAACTTGTATCTTGGAAGGCACATCTTTATTGGTGGGATGGGTTGAGGAATTAGAGGCACCGATGACGACGTATAATTGTAGCAAAATCTAAGAATGGTGGTTAATTACCTAAATTCTTTGCTTCTTCACGATGACTTGGAGTAACAACGTGATGGGATATCTTGCTCCATTTTATTTTACCATGTGATTCCATATGGGTAGTGTTGACCACACTTTGTCAACTACCCCATAGCAGTACACCCCCATTTTTTCAAATGGGATTCGTCATGTTCGACATGGTTGCACCATTCAGATTCCATCATCCAGATTTCATCGACAGTTGACATTGTTATAAATGATGTAAACCCATTCTGCATGTTATGATGTAAATGATCTAAGTAAGACCGTCAATGTATGTAACAACCTAGGTAAGCCTAGTATGTTGTTGATGATTTCCATCCTAGGAGTTTTTTTGTCTCACTGATTCACGTAAGTGATCAGCAAAGTTTTTCCCTCCAGCCTCACCCCAAATCTAGGGTGGATTTTATCATCAGCATACTGAGTGAGTCCTAGTGTTTCTATCGAGTCCCTGTAAAAGTAGTATGAGCTACTTGGTCTACTAGATCATGTTTTGAGTCGCAGAATTGGGTATTTATTTGAGGGTCTATATGAATGGGTATTCCCCCTTCATGTATGTAAATGTATTATCTCATGTAAAAGAGGGTTGGAAAAATAATTATAATCCCCTTTTAGTCAATTAATTAAATTTTCTAGTCAATTAATTAATAAAATCTTAAACCAGAAATTTAATTAATTTAGGGTCCTAAGTTAGGATTAAATTTTTAAAGGCAAAAATTGTGGGTCCTTGGAAAAGGATTTTGAAAGCCCCAGGCCAAGGGAATATTGAGAATTTTAAGAAATTTTGGACCTTTGGGCCTTGGTGGTTAAGTCAAAGTCAAAATTTTGGGGTAATTAACTCAAAAATAATATTTTTGAGTTAATTAAAATTGAATTAAATGATAAATTCGTTTTTTCCCCAAAATTTTAATTTCAACGCTCTTGATTAAAAGATGATTAAATCTTTTGGACGGTTGAGATTATTTTGACGAGGATCATCCAAACTAGCCGTTGGACATTTTGTCCTATAAATTTAGAGGTCTCTGTCAGTATTGAGTCATCCGATCTGAGGATCGTGCACTTGTTCTTAGAAGCTCTTGTAAATTTTGGAGTAATAAAGCATAAAGACTTTGGGGTTACAAATCTTGATGTTCCTTCTCAGATCTATGTGGTGAATTGTCTCTGAACTCTGCTAATTTGTTTCTTGCATTTTATGGTTGATGGCCTTCATGGATTAATCTGCATACAGGTATCTTGTGCAGTTTTCTGGGTTTATAAAATAACATTTTGATTTTTCTGAAAAGGTCTCATGTTGTTTCCTTAAATCTCTATCGATCTAAGGTTCAGATCTAAGTGTGCAGAGAAATATTTTTTAAGATTGAGCGTCTGGGGAAGTCTTCGGTTGGACCAGCCGACTCTCAATAAACATAAGTCTGAAAAGCTCATTATTTGTTGAATTCCAAGTCTATCTTACGATATTTGTGATTTTGTAGGGTTTCAAAGGCTTGTGCCTCTCATTTAAAAATTTTAAATCTCTGAAAATTGTGCTAAAATGGATTCAGATCTGACCATGAGGGTTTTAAATTTGTAAACTAGTTTGTATATTTGTAATTTTTTCAAGACTGTAAGGCTATAATCGTGTCTTGGTGTGTGTATCTTCAGATCTGGCTGGTTTTTTACAGGTTCAGGGTTCAAATCGGGAAATGTTTTAGATCTAAGGCAAATCTAGCCTCCAAAGGCTAGATCTGACCTCAAATCCCCACTGTGGGAAATCTGGGTGTTATTGATTCAAAGAATTTTGAAAATCTGAGTTTTGAAAAGAAATTTAAATTTGCTGGACGTGTCCTAGATTTATTTGCTGTCCAATTTCATTTGCTGACAGACACCTCTCTGCCCTCATTGTATCTCTCCGCATCCAAGCCTGCTTGCACTCTTCCTTGGCCTTCGATTTCGTTGCCCTCATCCACATTGCTCAGCTATCCGCCTGCATTTCCTTGCTCGTTCTTCTGCCTTCGAACCTCAGCTCTGTCATCAAGCCGCTGCCATCGAACTTAGCCTCTTCAAGCCCATCGACCATCTTCCCGCCATCCTTCCTTCTTCACGTCCGTCAAAGCTCCGTCTGTCGACCTGCAAGCTGCAAAATGACAACAACAAAACAAACGCATACATACATAACAGTCTAAATCTCACGTTTGAAATCCTTTTTTTGATTCAACGTCTTTGTTTGAAGCATTTCATTTTATTTGATTTAGGTTTGACTTGATCGATTTAGATTTAATTTAGTATTAGTTTTAATTCTAGATGTTAGTATTTTTTTTAGATTTTAATTTAGCTTTGTGTTAGTGTAGGTGTAATTAGGATTTCGACTTTGTCTAATTGAGTTTTAGTTTTAGTTTGGTTGACTTTTATTTTAACTTCGATTTTTTATTAAAATATAGTTTTAGATGTAATTTAGATTTAGTTTAGTTCTTAGTTTGTTTAGTTTTAAATTTTTAAATTTTAGATTTCAAATAGCCTAAAGTTTAGTTGTTTTAATTTAGATATAGATTTTAATTTGTTTTAAATTTTAAAAATATATATATATAATAAAAAATTAAAAAATTCCAAAAGATTCTAAAAAAAAAAAAAAAAAATTAAAATATAAATTTTTTTCAAATTTTCCATAGTCAAGTGCGCTAAATTATTTTTATCTAAAGTTTTGACTATAGAAACATTTTATTGATCGAAATTAATTGAAGCATTATAAATTTGGAAATATTGCAAATATCTGGCATTTTCATCTTGTGATAACATTGTTGTGGGTTTAAGATATTTTAATGCATGGTTGTGGTGTTTTTCAATTGAATATCATTGTGATCAATCGTGTTTTAATAAGCAATAGTTAATCGTCACTTACTCGTTTATAATTGCATAACGAGATTTTGTTTGACTCCATAAGGCACTGGTCTTAAATGTGAAATCTAACTTAGATCTGTGGAATCTCGTTCATTCTATCAAGTATGTGATGTTTTAGCTGTGTCTCTTGGATTTTTCATTCTCATTTATAATAGGGTCTACCTCCCTTAGCTTGCAAGGAGACAACTTAAATAGAGAGATTGGGGATAAAGGTGACAACCCCCGATCTGAGCCGTTGTCGTGGTGCCTTGACAATCTGTGCGACAACATTTTTTGGCGCCATTTCCGGGGATAGAGTTTTTTCTGTCCTTGGTCTTAACGACATTTTATAATCTTCAAATCTTCTTTCGCCATTCATTAGCCTGTCGCAAGGGATCACATTTTTTGGCGTCTTTCATCTCTTCATATTTTTATCGTCTTATCTTTTGTCATATCACTAATCATTTCATCATCGTATTTTTAGCACCTGGACATTTCGGTTGGCTTCTTGTTTGGGTGGAAACTTCACTTATTCATCTTTTTACTCCCAGACAAGAATCCCCCCTGATATCCATCTGCTATCTCTCGATTATTTCTTCTGTTTTAGAATTAGTTTCATGTTCAAGTGGCGATTCCATTTCTTTCATTTCTTACAAGAGTTCCTGCTAAGAAGTTCGCTTCTTGAGGACCTTTTGACTATTCTTGAACACAAATCTATTTCTAAAATCCTAAAAATGATATCATGGATGTTTTTACCCCGTGTAATTTTGCTAATATTCAGGGTTATCCCCATGATCTCCCTCAAATGGATAAATTGCATTATTTTCAAGGAAATGATGCAGTTAGTGTTAAATCTCATTTGTTTGCTTTCACTAACTGGTGGAATAGAATTGCAGTTGCAAATAATAAATTCGATGATGTAAAGATGAAAACTTTTGTTCTTACTTTTGGTGAGGATGTTGCTGAATGGTTTACGGAAAAGCCTGATAATTCATTTGATACTTTTGAATCAATTGTAACTGACTTTAAGGAAAAGTATGGTGATAAAATGGAATATCGGCATTTGGTAAGAGATATCAGTACCATAAAAAAGAAAGAAAATGAAACAACTGAAGAATTTAATAGGAGATTTAATGGTATCCTTAGAGAAATATCTCAAACTCATAAACCTCCTGATGGATCTCTTCTGAATTTTTACATTGATGCTTTTGATTCTGATACTTCGTATGAGTTAAGGCGGGCTAAAACTGCAAATTACAAAGCTTGTCAATCTTTGGCTGAGGAGATTCAAAAGGATAAGAAAGCATCTGGAATGTCCAAAACTCCAGATTTTGATAGGTCTTTGACAGATTATAAGGGAAAAGAAATTGAAGAAGATGATGATGACCCTATGAAAAATTTAATGCAAAAACTTGACATGAACAAATGTACTGAAAACTGACAAAGCATGGAGCAAAATGTTTAAAATAAACACTTATAATTAAGTTCATTCAAATGGAGAAAAAACCAAAACTGTGGAGTTTCCCCCTAAATAATAGCATGGAAAAAGAAGCCTGTCCTAAGTGAACAGAGGGAATGATCAACAGGATTTGGGGTACACATGGATGAAGCTCTTATCATTATGAGAGCTGTGTTGAAGAGATTTAACATATGTTGTCAAAAAAGATCTGTTCGTGGGGAATGGTGAAAATTAAGTACATCAAATTAATGTTGTTAGTGAGACATATACATGCATATAGAAGATCATGAAAGTCAGGTTAAGGAACCAGCTCAGATGATTAAGGATCTGCAACCCAATCATACGCAAATAATTCAAAACATGGAAGCTAACCAAATCAGTCTTCAAAATAAGATAACTTCCATGGAAGAAATTCATGCACAAGAAATAAATGTCATGGAAAACAGGTTAAAGATAATGATTAATCGGATGTCCATTATACAGAATCATATGATTGCAATGGAAGCAAGACACACCCAGGAAATGACTGCCATGAAGGAAAATCACTTGTTGGAAATAAAAAATATGGAGGCAAATCAGACAAAATTAATAGTAAGGCATGCCAGGGAGATGAGTTCCATACAAAAGAAATTGGAAAAAATAGAAGAATTACAAAAATTTCAACCGAAATTTGATTATGAAGATTCATCAACAGATCATAAGACTTCTTGTCTACTAAAGCCATTCCCATCTCATCACACGGAGGATTTCACTATGGTTTCAAAGGATGTTGAGAAAGACCAAGCTTATGTGTCACCATTGACAGAGTATATCCAAAATAATATTGGTCACGCTCCAGGTTCTTTAGATATTTTGTACAAACATCTTCAAGATGAGGACAAGGAGTTTACAGTGGTCTCATTGCTGACATCACAACCCACTCAGAAGAAGAGAAAGAAGCAAAAAATAAGAAGTAAGTGGTTTGATTCGTCTGATGGTCGAGAGCAGCTTGACATTCAGATAAGACAGAGTCAAACAATTAGCAAGATTGGACATGGCACATCTAAAAAGCAACCCACAGACTTGCCTAAAGGTAGGAAAATGCTTAGCATACACTATATTGAGCACATCTGATGCCACAGGGCATCGTTTGTATTGTATCTCTAACCTTACACCTTGTTATTTCATCGTTTCATTTTGCAGTTAGAGTAGATTTACTTTTCATGTTAAGTAGAATAATAAATAAAAGAAGAGCTTCTATTTTTCATGAACTTAAAGTTATATGATGATATTTGGATGGACGCTACTTATGTAATCTTGTGTATTTCTTGGATGCAGATTCTGGATTCTCACATTCCTTCAATGAAGCAACGTGTCCCCAAGTAGAGCCAGATGTTGACCGCACTTTGTCAACTATCCCATAGCAGTACACCCCCATTTTTTCAAATGGGATTCGTCATGTTCGACATGGTTGCACCATTTAGATTCCATCATCCAGATTTCATCGACAGTTGACATTGTTATAAATGATGTAAACTCATTCTACATGTTATGATGTAAATGATCTAAGTAAGACCGTCAATGTATGTAACAACCTAGGTAAGCCTAGTATGTTGTTGATGATTTCCATCCTAGGAGGTTTTTTGTCTCACTGATTCACGTAAGTGATCAGCAGAGTTTGTCCCTCCAGCCTCACCCCAAAGCTAGGGTGGATTTTATCATCAACATACTAAGTGAGTCCTAGTGTTTCTATCGAGTCCCTGTAAAAGTAGTATGAGCTACTTGGTCTACTAGATCATGTTTTGAGTCGTAGAACTGGGTATTTATTTGAGGGTCTATACGAATGGGTATTCCCCCTTCATGTATGTAAATGTATTATCTCATGTAAAAGAGGGTTGGAAAAATAATTATAATCCCCTCTCAGTCAATTAATTAAATTTTCTGGTCAATTAATTAATAAAATCTAAAACCAGAGATTTAATTAATTTAGGGTCCTAAGTTAGGATTAAATTTTTAAAGGCAAAATTTGTGGGTCCTTGGAAAATGATTTTGAAAGCCCCGGGCCAAGGGAATATTGAGAATTTTAAGAAATTTTGGACCCTTGGGCCTTGGTGGTTAAGTCAAAGTCAAAATTTTGGGGTAATTAACTCAAAAATAATATTTTTGAGTTAATTAAAATTGAATTAAATGATAAATTCGTTTTTTCCCCAAAATTTTAATTTCAACGTTCCTGATTAAAAGATGATTAAATCTTTTGGATGGTTGAGATTATTTTGACGAGGATCATCCAAACTAGCCATTGGACATTTTTTCCTATAAATTTAGAGGTCTCTGTCAGTATTGAGTCATCTGATCTGAGGATCGTGCACTTGTTCTTAGAAGCTCTTGTAAATTTTGGAGTAATAAAGCATAAAGACTTTGGGGTTACAAATCTTGATGTTCCTTTGTGGTGAATTGTCTCTGAGCTCTGCTACTTTGTTTCTTGCATTTTATGGTTGATGGCCTTCATGGATTAATCTGCATACAGGTATTTTGTGTAGTTTTCTGGGTTTATAAAATAACATTCTGATTTTTCTGAAAATGTCTCATGTTGTTTTCTTAAATCTCTATCGATCTAAGGTTCAGATCTAAGTGTGCAGATAAATATTTTTTAAGATTGAGCGTCTGGGGAAATCTTCGGTTGGACCAGCCGACTCTCAATAAACATAAGTCTGAAAAGCTCATTATTTGTTGAATTCCAAGTCTATCTTACGATATTTGTGATTTTGCAGGGTTTTAAAGGCTTGTGCCTCTCATTTAAAAATTTTAAATCTCTGAAAATTGTGCTAAAATGGATTTAGATCTGACCATGAGGGTTTAAAATCTATAAACTAGTTTGTATATTTGTAATTTTTTCAAGACTGTAAGGCTTTAATCGTGTCTTGGTGTGTGTATCTTCAGATCTGGCTGGTTTTTTGCAGGTTCAGGGTTCAAATCGGGAAATATTTTAGATCTAAGGCAAATCTAGCCTCCAAAGGCCAGATCTGACCTCAAATCCCCACTGTGGGAAATCTGGGTGTTATTGATTCAAAGAATTTTGAAAATCTGAGTTTTGAAAAGAAATTTAAATTTGCTGGACGTGTACTAGATTTATTTTCTGTCCAATTTCATTTGCTGACAGACACCTCTCTGCCCTCATCGTATCTCTCCGTGTCCAAGCCTGCGTGCTCTCTTCCTTGGCCTTCGATTTCGTTGCCCTCGTCCACATTGCTCAGCTATCCGCCTGCATTTCCTTGCTCGTTCTTCTACCTTTGAACCTCAGCTCTGTCATCAAGCCGCTGCCATCGAACTTAGCCTCTTCAAGCCCGTCAACCATCTTCCCGCCGTTCTTCCTTCTTCACGTCCGTCAAAGCTTCGTCTGTCGACCTACAAGCTGCAAAAAGACAACAGCAAAACAAACGCATACATACATAACAGTCTAAAGCTCACGTTTGAAATCCTTTTTTTTTATTCGATGTCTTTGTTTGAAGTGTTTCATTTTATTTGATTTAGGTTTGACTTGATCGATTTAGATTTAATTTAGTATTAGTTTTAATTCTAGATGTTAGTATTTTTTTAGATTTTAATTTAGCTTTGTGTTAGTGTAGGTGTAATTAGGATTTCGACTTTGTCTAATTGAGTTTTAGTTTTAGTTTGGTTGACTTTTATTTTAACTTCGATTTTTTATTAAAATATAGATTTAGATGTAATTTAGATTTCGTTTAGTTCTTAGTTTGTTTAGTTTTAAATTTTTAAATTTTAGATTTCAAATAGCCTAAACTTTAGTTGTTTTAATTTAGATATAGATTTTAATTTGTTTTAAATTTTAAAATATATATATATATATATATATATATATATATATATATATATATATAATAAAAAATTAAAAAATTCCAAAAAATTCTAAAAAAAAAATAAAAATTTAAATATAAAAAAATTTCAAATTTTCCATAGTCAAGTGCGCTAAATTATTTTTATCTAAAGTTTTGACTATAGAAACATTTTATGGATCGAAATTAATTGAAGCATTATCAATTTGGAAATATTGCAAATATCTGGCATTTTCATCTTGTGATAACATTGTTGTGGGTTTAAGATATTTTAATGCATGGTTGTGGTGTTTTTCAATTGAATATAATTGTGATCAATCGTGTTTTAATAAGCAACAATTAATCGTCACTTACTCATTTATAATTGCATAACGGGATTTTGTTTGACTCCATAAGGCACTGGTCTTAAATGTGAAATCTAATTTAGATCTGTGGAATCTCGTTCATTCTATCAAGTATGTGATGTTTTAGCTGTGTCTCCTGGATTTGTCATTCTCATTTATAATAGGGTCTACCTCCCTTAGCTTGCAAGGAGATAGCTTAAATAGAGAGATTGGGGATAAAGGTGACAACCCTCGATCTGAGCCGTTGTCGCGGTACCTTGACAATCTGTGCGACAACATGTAGGAAAAGCGATAAGCACATGGGTCGCACATCGGATGAGGAAGCTACTTCTACCCCGAACTTGTTAGAGGGGCATGCATTAATGGGCAATGGAAGGCTCTGAAACTTTTGATCCGGAGTGAGGTGGGAGTATGTGGGAATTCAACAATCCATGGAAATTAATGTGTATATCAAATATTAATCAAGCACAATTGCAATAATAAGTCAATGGAATGACACACACACACACAAAAGCACACGATAGTAGAGGAACGCATGTATTACTATCATACGGGCGAATACGTGGTGGTGACAGTCTCTAAGAAGACTTGCTCAGCTACTCTCATGTGCAAAGCTCCTTGAGAAGGGGAGAACACATCTACCATGTTTATGAGGAGCTTTAGAAAGGAAAAGGAAAAAAGGGGAGCATACAAGTCATGGAAGGCCAAGAGTCACAGGTGCTAAGGTGGAAAATAGATGGTCAACTTGTGAGGGCCATAAATATTGTACATATGAAGTAAGAATGAGGTTCAAAGTTTTCGATGAGAAAGGTTGTGTGAAAAGGGTGTATATCGTAAGCAAAATGATTCGAGGCCAAGAATGATGTTTAATGCTTGCAAATGACACTAGAAGTGGGAAACCCAAATTTGCACTGAATTGCACAAACTTGCTAGAATGGCCGATGAGGTCCGAATGGTGGCACAGATCACATGAGCAACATTAGCAGCATATGTGTGAATGTGAAATTCTATTATTTTATCTTTTGGATAGGTGAGGATTGACACATCTTTGCGTCGAGAGGCGCTCACTAGCCTAGTATGGAAAATATGTTGTAATGTCTTGTCATGTCCTATCCTGTTAAACATTTTGACTTTGTTAAATTACATAAAAATAAAAATAAAATAAAATACAAATTTGAGAAAAACTAATAATTATAATTATTATTAAAACATTTTGACTTGGTGAAATTACATAAAAATAAAAATAAAAATGAAATACAATTAAAAGTTTATAATTATAATTAATAATTAAACCAACGTAGATCCATCTTAACTACGGATCTACGAAGGGTCGAGAGGAATCAAATCTCTCGAGGTGAAAACCTCTTTTAGAGTGAAAAGATATTTGATCCCTCTCGGCGCTAGGTAGATCCGGAGTTAAGATGGATCTAGGCTGGTAATTAAGAATCGTTTTCCCCGTGTTCGTCTTACATATTCAATGTCACTTTCTAGGGTGGTGGGCAAAAACATTCTCTCACTTCGGGTGCTATTTTGGTATCTAAGGTTAGTAATGTAGAATGCTCCTACCTACATTGCATCAATATTTTCCTTTGCCTCCAAAGTTTGCAAAACAATACAAATTTTGTATGTTGCTAGCTTCTTCTTAATCAAAAAAGAGCTCCATACAATACAACACATCCCGATTTATCATGTGGATAGAATTAATGGGTTTTTCAGGCATAGAGCTTGAATAACATTCAAATATTATGCATGTGTTCATCGCCACCCAATCCAATCCGTTGTTTCTAAAAAAAAAATGTATCGATTTTTCATTCTTCTAAGCACATTGGGTGGGAGTGAACAAGGAAATTTAACGAGCAAAACCATGAGATGGCATATGTAGGGGCGATATATGGAAGGCACTATTGGACATAATTTTTTTCTTAAAATTCATGTCTATTCAAATTGTAATAATTATTGATAGGAATAGAAATGATTTATACCACATGCATGAATGAGTAAAAAAAGAGAAGAGGGGGAATGGTAGAAAAGGGAAAGAGAGAGAAAGGAACAATCATACCTTTCTCGGCCTTTTGACGAAGATCAAGTGTAGTATATGTTCTTATCAGTTTAATATCTAATATGTGATTCATAGAACCACATGATATTGAATGTATTTTTGAAGGGGAGGGTTCACTCACAATAGCTTGCTATTGGGGCTCTCGGCGTCGCTTGTGCATTGCACTAGATCACTAGCCTGGCGCACCCCAACAACACAAAATAAATAAAATTAGATTAAATTGGTGAATTTTTATTTTGTATTGAACTTAAATTAAATTGTTGAATTGTTCATTTGTATTGAACTTGCAGGGGTTCTTCAATTGTTGTGAAGGAAGGAAGACCAACCATGGTTGGGTTCAAGCCGCAGCGTAGCATTCGCCCTCAAAATTTCGTTGTTGGTTGTTGAAGAGACATATCTTGTGTGGAAGGCACCACAACTATGGTGTTCGTGTACCCTTTTATTTCTTTGTTTCACCATGTTCATTCCTCATTTCCATTTATCATGTATTTGCCACACAGCTTTCACTCCCTAATCCGTGTATATTGTATATATCGATAGCAGGGATGGATGGATATATTTTTTGGATGCGAACAATTTGATTTCATTTATACTTATTCTTCATGGGAAGAAGAATTTGATTTATGTATCACAACAACAAGGTTTCAACTATACTTTTGGATGGGAAGAAGAATTTGATTTATGTATCACAACAGCGAGGTTTCAACTATACTTTTGGATGGGAAGAAAAGTTTGACTTATGTATCACAACAACGAGATTTAAACTATCCTTTTGGATGGGAAGAAGAATTTGATTTATATATCACAACAGCGAGATTTCAACTCTGGCTTGACTTTAAAAAAGAAGGGATGTCGTGTCGTTTATATATCCCAAAGTCATTAACAACAACTCTGGTAAAACGTTGAAAATTTTAATTTAGAAATATGTGAGAATGGGGGTGAGCATGTTTCTAGAGATTTTTTTCATTCTCAGTGAGATGATGGGTGTTGGACTAGACAGATTGTCGAATTATTCTTCTTCTTAAACACATATCATTATGCTAATATGATGTGAAAAGAGGGTAGAATATGGATGGATTCCTTAGGGAGAGTGCAGGGTGCTTGCTCAAATATAAATATACAACAAAGGATTACTGAAGTCATTTTGGGCAAAGACAGATGACCCTGTGCTACACCATATTCCATATGTTTAAGATAGGATGGCATACCCACTGCAACATTGCGGAATAACGTTATGTTATGTTTGAAGGTATGACACTGGGAATAAGCCAAGTGACAACTTTTGGCTCTAACTATGCATACACTACCCACGTTTCATTTTGGGCGAAAGGTGGAAGAAAGTTGAGTGATGATATTTGATTGGTAATGATTTAGTTGTTGGGAATATGAATCCTTTTTCTACATCAAGGGTGATTTGACAAAGATCACCCCTGCTGACAGAGCATATTCAGTTCAGTTCACTCGGAAGTTGGGACATGGGCTCAACAATAATAGAAAGAAATAAACACAATGGGTTTTCTTGGTAATGGAATTTACAATGCTTTATTCCAACCTCCAATGGCTGAGGTTGTTGTTGTTACAACAATTAAAACCGCAACATTACCAATTCCTTCTTGTCTTGCAGGTTACCCACTGGTCTAAGTCTCAGTCTTGGTTGCACTCACATTCACATTCACTGTTCAAAATGGATGTCAATGGCTCCTTTTAAAACTAGGAATTATGGTTAACTTGTTTCTGAATTTTCTCTTCTCCGCAAATATAGTGTTGTTGAACTCGTTTTGGGCAAAGGCAGATGACACTTTGAACATCACCCAAACCCGATGGGAAAATAGGAATGAGAATTTGCAACTTTGGCCTTTCCCCTTCTTTCAAGGTAACAAAAACAATTTCGACATTGGATTTCTAGATTCTAGTGCATGAGATATTGCTGAGCCAAATATTTGAAAAAATTCTCTCTCCTCTTCCACTGTTGGCCTTGATGATAAAAAAGGAGAAAAATGCTTCACTTGAACCATGTTGGCTCTTTAAAGGTAACAAAAAAAAATTCGACATTGGATTTCTCGTTTCTAGTGCATGAGATATTGGTGATCCAAATATTTTCAAAACTGCTCTCTCCTCTTCCACTGTTGGCCTTGATGATAAAAAAAGGGAAAAAGTGTTTCACTTGAACCACGTTGGCTCAAAAGGTATATATTTCACGCTGTAAAAACCAGAAATCCAATGAAAATATGTCCAGTTGTGAAAGTCTCCATTCTAAATTCGATTTTGATGGTTCTTAAAGACGTTGCCCTAGCAATGCAGGTTTTGAGATTGTAATCAGGAATCACGTGGAAGAACCGTCTTATGTTGGTATAGGGAATATAGGCTAACCTGACCAAGAATTATGTCGACGTTGTGGCAGCCAAGAAGGAAATAAAGAATTATGCTGACGTTGTGGTAGCCAAGAAGGAACTAAAGTGTCCATAAATTTGAATGTAGAAGCATAAACTTGAAATGGGACTCAAAACTCAACTATGATCAATTAAGGAATCAAGAATCTCCCATGAGCCATTGCATGTTGGAGTCCATTTTCATAAATAAAAAGGGCAGCTTCCCTCATCCCCAATTTGAAACTAAAACACATAATGAGCAAGAAGGAGCATGAAGGATGGGTGCAACAACGTATCAAGATTTGGAGTATTTTCTAGGCTCCAGGGGGATTTGAAAATACAAAAATCAACAACTTCGCATCCAGAATGATGCTTATGCTCAGCCTCCAAAGGGATATGAAAAGAAAAAAATCAACAAATTCACATCCAGAATGATGGAGGCTTGGCCTCCAGGGGGATATGAAAATACAAATCAACAACTTTATGTCCATAATGATGCTTAGAGCATCATGCAGGAACTCCTAAACTTATGTTTTCAGTATATGCAATTCTACTTGCATGTTGTCTCTGTCTCTCACTTGTAATGTTGTTTGTCTTTGTCCCTATTTGGGCGACCCTTTTGTGATTGCTTGCTCCCATGGAGGGCCCTATATAGGTTTCTTTATTGCATCCTCTTCCTTTGGTCGACACTTGGAAGCATCCCTTCCTTATTCCTACTTGACATGGAATTTTGTTATTCGCTGCCAACAAACAGAACGCTGCTACTTCTACCCAAAGTTTTGGGAGCTATACTGTTACACAGTAATTTGTCACCGTCCCTACCATTCCCCGTCCCGCACAATGGAGGACCCATTTTGTGACCTGTGAACATTGTCATGCCTTGAAAACATCATCAATGCATTCCTCTAAGCATGAGCTTCAGTTGCCCTAAAGACATCTCCTTGCAAAAAATCATGAAAACACATCCTTTTGCATTGGCGCGGGCAGACAGTTCACCACTCGCGCCAATGGGGAAAATCCTACAAAGAGGCCGCGCCAACTGGCGCTCTGTCCCAGAACAGTAGTCACGCCAGCCAATTTAAGGAGTGTTTTTTAAATAAAGATGGCGGAAGTTGTGTTTCAACAAACTCAGAAACCATTGCCTATCTTGAGTTGGGAGGTTTGGCTACGGGGGTTCTATGGAAGGGAAGTGGTTTTCCACCTCCCATGGAACCTTCCTTGTTGATAGGGCCAATCCCACAATAATAGGGATCCCAACTCCCTCCTTCCCCATCTATAAAATCCTGCTCAATTCCATGGCAAGCTAGTCTTGAAGTGCCTAAGCTTTGAATCTCCAAATTCCCAAGAGCCTTTGTGTTGTAAGAGCCCTCTTTCTTCCCTTAAGGCTGACTCAAGTAAGGAGATTATCGTCGAGAGACTCTGGAGAGGTTTTCCCTTTCCCTGGTGAGCTTTGCGAGACGTGAGCGACTGGAGACCCATTCGAAGGAGACCACGACGTCAGAACTTTGGTTGTAATCTCTTTCGATCGTTATTTAATGAATGATTATGATTATGGTTCCACTCTGTTTTCGATTATGTTAATATGAGTAGTATCCTTTCTGGCTGATATTTAGTTGCGTATGCTAGATTTTATGCTTGTATCTGTTTGTTTCTTGCATGTGCAGGTGTCCATCCGCGGAGATCGTGATCTGCCGAGGCTGAGAAACGGGAACGCTCTCTTCTTCAGATCGTAGCATTGGATTCCAGGTAGGCCTCCATCTTTGGTCTTTTCATTCGTAACTAGGAACTTGCGTCGTAACATTTCGTGATTGTTGCTAGACCCCTGCTGGGATAGTAGGGATTGCCTCTATCCGCAGAGGGGATTTACCTCCTCAACATATACCTTCTTCTCAGGCTTGTCATTCGAAAAGATCCAATCTTGATCAGATTGCTGGGTCTCTTTCCTTTGCCGGGGAATTGTCCTTTATCTTTGGCTTTCCAACCAATTATGTGTTTTCTACTCTAAAAAAAACACTCTTCTCTTTCCGAGTTCAACATTGATGATTTTGATTTCATTTTCGTTTTTTAATCTGAAAGGTTACATATTCCCTTTTGAAAATTGTCCAGTGTCTTTGACATTCCTCCAAATTTGTGTTATCATAATTTTGTCATCCTACTCAAATTTTTTTTCAAGGTACTTCCAGGTCCAACAAGGGTGGAAATCCCTCGCAAGAGTGTGCGCCTGCACACAAAGCCATTATTTCCACCCTGGAAAGATTCCACACCTGCACGTTGAGCCATTATCCCACCTAAGTCTAGAGGTAATTCCCAACATGTTTCAAAATGTGAGTCATCGGTTATGGTTAGCAAGTACCTAGCTGGCATGGTAGTGATGCCATCTCTATCCCATCACCCTCTTGATATCACTTGGCATCATGGCTGCCTTGACATGTGTTTGTTGATGACCTCGAAACATGCCTTCATGTTTGGTGAATTGAATTGACATGTGGTGAATTGACTTGACATGTGTTGGTTGGTGTGTTTGTTGGTGACCTCTAAACATGCCTTAATGTTTGGTGAATTGAATTGACATGTGTTTGGTCGGTGACCTTGAAACATACCTTCATGAAATTTGGTGAATTAACTTGACATGTGTTGGTTGGTATGTTTGTATTGAAATCTCCTCCCAACGTTGACTTGGAATGGATAAAGGTTGTAGAAGACCCGGGTTCTTAATTGTATCAACTTTATTTTGCTGGCAAACCAAACATTCCACCACAAAATTTTGAATATCAGATTTAAGGCCATCCCAAAAAAAATTCTTTCTTCACCCTGTGGTAAGTTTTTAAAAATCATGAGTGTCCTCCTAAAGGAGAAGTGTGCAATTCCAAAAGAATATTTTGTTTTAGTTGGGAATTCTTACAAATATATAAGCGATATTTGTACCATAAGGAATCATTTTTCCAATTAAATGTATCAGATGTACTAAGATCTTGTTGCAACCTTTGAATGAGTGTCCACACTTCTTCATCCTTCTTCCATTCATCCCTTGCTTCGGTTATCCAATTTGGCTAGATAATAGGAATGACACAAAGCAATGCTTACACCTCTTCATTCTTTCTTAAGAGTGCATCTACAACAAAATTCAACTTCCCTTTTTTGTAGATGATTTCAAAGTCATAACCTAACATTTTTGTGACCCATTTTCGCTGCTCTTTTGAAGATATTCTTTGTTCCAAAAAGTGTCTAAGACTATCATGATCAATTTTTACCTTGAAGTGTCTTCCCATTAGTTATGGTCGCCATTTCTTTAGTGCATGTAGTATTGCCAACATTTCCTTCTCATAAATAGCTTTCTGTAAATACTTTCCTTTGATTGGATGACTTTAAAAATCAATGGGTCTTCCTTCTTGCATTAAAACAACACCAATTCCATTTCTTGAGGCATTACATTCCACAATAAAGGTTTTTGTGAAGTCTGGTGTAGCTAAGACCGGTGCTAGGCACATTGCTTCTTTAAGATGTTCAAAGGCCTTAGTTGCTTTAGGAATCCATGAAAATGTATCTTTATTCAATAATGTTGTTAGAGGTGCTGCTATTCTCCCATAATTCTTAACAAACTTGCGATAATACCCTGTTAGCCCGAGAAACCCTCGCAACTTCTTTATGGTTGTGGGGACTTTCCATTCCTTAATGGATTTAATTTTGTTAGGGTCTACCTTAACACCCTCATGAGATACAGTATGACCCGGATATTCCACCTCTTGTACTCCAAAGAAACATTTGGATGTTTTTGCATATAATTGTTTCTCCTCCAATAGTTTGAGCACCTTGTCAACATTTTGAACATGATCTTTCCAAGACCTGTTGTAAATTAGTATATCATCAAAAAATACTAGCACAAGTTTTCTAAGGGAGGGTCTGAAAATGAGATTCATCAACACTTGAAATGTAGAAGGTGCATTGGTAAGGCCAAAGGGCATGACCAAAAATTCATAAAGACCCTCATGAGTTCGAAATGCTGTTTTCATAATATCTTCAGTGTTCATTCTAATTTGGTGATATCCTAAACGAAGATCCAACTTGGTAAACTAAATTGCTCCATGTAATTCATCCAATAATTCATTAATCAAAGCTATGGGAAATTTATCTTTAATAGTGAGCTTATTGAGCTCCCTATAATCTGGACACATGTGCCATGATCCATCCTTCTTGCGCACCAATACTATTGGAGCAGAGAAAGAACTTTGACTAGGTTGAATTATACCATCCTCTAACATTTCTGCAATCATACGTTGAATTTCGCTCTTTTGGACATAAGGATATATGTAAGGTCTAATGTTTGGAGGAACACTTCCTGGAATCAAATGAATAGCATGATCATAATCACGAATAGATGGGAGTTCTTTGGAGTTTCAAACACCTTGGAATGATTATACAAGACTTTTTGGAGATCTGGAGAAATAGATGATTTTGATGTTGGAACTTCTAGTGAGCATAATTGTGCAATTATGTCTCGTTGTTCTTTCTTCAAACGCTTTGTCATGACATTGGAGCTTATTATCTTTCCTGACTTCTCTGCAATACCCCATAATTCGTCTTCCTTTCCTTCTGAAAAAAATTTCAAGAAAAGTTATTGAAAATTAAAAGCTACTGTCCCCAAAGATTGTAACCATTGTACTCCTAGTACAACATCAGCACCTCCCATTGGAATGGAAAGTATTGGACTATTCAATACATACCCCCATGGTTAGCTTGATATTATGGCATTTTCTAGAGCAATTTATAGTTCCTCCATTTGAAACCATCACTTGATATTCTGGTACTGGGTATAGGAAACAATTCAATTCCTTGGCTACCTTACAATGAATAAAATTATAGGTACTACCCGAATCAATCAACACTATTACCTTTATCTTCTTGATATGTCCTTCTATCTTAAGAGTTTGAGGAGTGGTAATTCTTGCCAATGTATTACATGATATGGTTGGACTCATTTCTTCTTCTAGGGTTGGTTCCTGGTGTATATCCTCTTCTTTTGAAGTTTCTTGTTCATTTTCCTCCTCCTCTTCACAATCTATGTAAAATAATTTCTTCTCAGCACACTTATGAACTTTAGTGTATTTGATATCAGAGTTGTAGCAAAGCCCTTTTACTCTTTTTTCTTCCAATTGTTGTGGTGTCAACCTTGTAGGTTGTGGAAGTCTAGGAGTAACAACACTTTTATCTTTATAGATGTGAGTGGCAGGCTTCCTTGTCCCCATAATTTTACATTCAATTTTTCTTGCCAATTTGAATGCCTTCTCCAATGAATCAGGTTCCCAAACGTGAACTTCATGTTGGATTTTATTCTTTAAACTCCCTATGAAGACATCAATATTGTGTTCCTCTAGAATATCAGTTACCCTTATATTCAATTTTTGGACGTCCTCAATGTTCTCCACCACTGAACCCTTTTGTTTGAGATTTATCAATTGGCTAAAGAAGGTGTTTCTCTTTGTATCCTCATAATGTGCTATCATTTACTCCTTAAAAATTGACCAAGTGACAATTTTTTTACGAGAGAAAATCCATCGATACCATACAAATGTATTTTGTTCCAAATGTAAAGTTGCAATGTGTACCTTTTATGTGTTTTGCACATTATTGAGATCAAAATATTGCTCCATCTGTAGTATCCATGTTACAGGATCCTTGCCATCAAACTTCCTCATATCCATCTTTGGAATATGGTGGTTCTTCCATCCAACATTAGAGTTTATGAAATCATGATTAATATTTATTTTATTCTCATCATGAGTTTCCTCTACTATCTTTTCGCCATTAGGAAAATTTCTTGTATCAACTTTGTCAAACCTTCCATGTCTGCTTTTAGATCATTCTTCATGTTTTACATGTTGTATTTCATTTTTTCTTCCATGTCATCCATCTTAGCTTCCATTCCAGCTTCCATGCGCAAAATCTTAGCTTCCATGCCATCCATCTTAGATTCCATGCCTTTCTTCAAACCATCCATCTTAGCTTCCACACCTTTCTTCAAAAATTCCATTTCATTTTTTGTTGCTCTTCGGAAGAGCAAAATTTGGTGTACTTGCTCTTCTAATTTTGATATGTCATGTTGCGATTCTTTAGCTTCATGAGTGATAGTAGAGACTTCTAAAGGCTTAATGGGTGTTGAATTATTTTTAGGGGGAATTTTAGAACCCAATACTAATATCTATTCTACAATATGCCCTGGGAATCAATTCAAACTGATTTTTCACACAAGAATTATGCAATTTGAAAAAAAATACACACATTTTTCTTGCTTTTGAGGAGCTCGATATTGAAACTGAATTATCTCTGTGATTTTGAATCTTGAATATCTGAAATTCTGCCCTGTAGTAGCCCTCTGAAACTTCTTTCAAATGCCATAGGTTTGACCGAATTTGGATTCTTCAAGACAACATTATGCCCAATATCCCACAATGACCTAATTATGGAATGATTCAGTAGATTGAACTTGTATGATGTGCCACATGTCACTATTTCCTCCTTGGGCTCTTAAATTGATACACAGGAAACTAAATTCCATGTACTTGCGGCCACCTTTTATAGAATTCCAATCCGATGCTCAGAGAGAGAGAGTTATGAAAAATTTTCCACGGTCACCTCTAAGAGATGAAATTCAGGAGCTTGCAAAAACCCTAACTTCCACAGATCATATCTCTGAAAATATTCCGAACCAAGATCTTACATTTTAACATGACGTTCCTCAGGAGTTCGGCTTCGCTCTCTAAAAATTTCAGCTTCTGAACCTTTGTAGAACAAAAGTTATAGCGAAAATTCCATGATGACATGTCTGGGTTAAATTTGAGAGCCTGAAAAAAACCCTAACTTTCACAGATCATTTCTCCAAGATATTGCGAACCAAGATTTGATATTTTTACACGACATTCCTTTGGATTCCGGCTTCGCTCTGAAAACATTTCAGCTTCTAAACCTTCATAGAATAAAACGTTATAGAGAAAATTCCATGATGACCTGTTTGGAGCACCAAAACCCTAGAATCCAAAGCTCTGATACCATATGTTATGAAACCAACTCAAAAAATAGAAGAAAAGAGAGATCAACGCCTTAGAAATAAGCCACTTCGAGGGGGAAACCTCCTTTACATTACATAAATGAGCAATTCTTGGATGATACAAATGAAAAAAATTCCTTCTATATATAAGAGTCCATGGGGTCACTATAATCCTAGCTAACCTAACAATAATAATGTAAGGGCACAATAATAATAATATTGGGGTTACAAGGGTACAACAATAACAATAAGGGACTATACTAGTAATATATGGACCTAATATGAACCCAAGGGTAAAAGAAAAGGTTAAAGCAGAGATAGACAAAATGCTAAATGCAGGCTTGATCTTTCTAGTTGAAGAAGCAGAATGGGTCAGCCCAATCGTAATACAAAGTAAAAAGGAAAAATAAGAAATTAGAGTATGTGTAGACTACAGAAGTCTAAACAATGCATGTATTCATGACCCCTTCCCAATACCATTTAGTGACAAAGTTCTGGACAACGTGGCGGGAAATGAAGCATACTCATTCACATATGGCTTCTCAGGGTATCATCAAGTACAAATAGTAGAAGAAGATAAAAGAAAAACTACCTTCACAACAGAATGGGGATCATACGCCTATCATGTCATGCCTTTTTGGCCAAATAATGCACCAGCTGTATTTTCACAGATAGTAATAGCAACCTTCAGAGATTATATTCATAAGTTCCTAGAAGTGTACATGGACGATTGGACAGTGTATATTTTACTCAAAAACCATGCAAGTTTGTTAAGGATAATGTTTGACAGGTGCAGACAACTTCAAATTTGTATAAACCTCAAAAAGTGCATCTTTGTAGTACCCTTTGGAACATTATTGGGACATGTTGTCTGCAGGCAAGGAGTATGTGTGGACCCCGCAAAGGTGGCGATAATTGTGAATATGGATGCCCCAGAGAATGTGAAGTAGTTGATATCACTACTTGGACACACAGGATACTACAGGTGGTTCATCCGCAACTATGCAAAAATCAAAGCATCACTGGAAAAAGTGTTGTGGAAAACAGAAAAATTCATATGGAGAAATTAGAAAGCACACCCATTTTGGCCCATCCAAACTGGGATAAACAGTTCCATGTCCACATTGATGCTTCAAGTATTTCTTTCAGAGTGATGCTCGCTCAACTAGGAGAAACCTCCATAGATCACCTGGTATACTTCGCAAGCAGAAAATTATCAACGGCAGAAAGGAACTACACAACAATGGAGAGGGAAAATCTTGCGAGGAAATACTCCCTACAGAAATTTCACCACTATTTATTGGGAGGGACATTCAAATTCTTCACAGATCACTCAACACTGAAATATTTAGTAAACAAACCTGTGCTGGAGGGCAGAATCTGTAGGTGGCTTCTACTATTCCAAGAGTTCACTTTCGAAGTCATAGTAAAGTCGGGAAGGCTCAATGTTGGTCCCAACCATTTATCAAGATTGGAAAACAGAGAAAATGGGGGATTACTTGTTGATCAACTGCCAGATACTGATATTTTCTGCGTAGAATCCATTCCAGATTATCTGGAATAGATAGCAACATACTTGTCCACAGGACAATGCCCAGCGGAATACACAACAACTCAAAAAAGACACTTAGTAGTTAAAGAAGCTGAGTACCAACTCATAGCCAGACAATTGTATAAAATGGGCCTGGATCATATCCTATGAAGGTGTGTATTAGATCACGAAAGAGTAGACATCTTGTGGGAGTGTCACAATGGAGTTGCAGGAGGCCATGTCGGCGCAAAACCTACCACAAGGAAAATACTACAAGCAGGATTATGGTAGCTGACCATGCAGAAAGACAACAAAGAGTATGTGAAGAAATGTGATATCTGTTAAAGAAAATGACGACCATCACATTGTGACGAGCTACCCCTACAACCTGTAAGGGTTATGCAGGCATTTGAGAAGTGGGCAGTCAACTTCATAGGACCGATTTCACCAATCATGCGACTCTCATAGGCAAGACATATAATCACTGCAACTGACTACCTCACAAGATGGGAAGAGGCGGCACCAGTAAAGGACTGTACATCAAATAAAAAAGCTAGATTTATCTTTGAGAACATCATTAGCAGGTTCAGATGTCCAAGGAGCCTAAGGAGTGATCAAGGCACATATTTCATTAATGCTACAATCAAATCACTGCTGGAGAATTTCATGATACAACACCACAAGAGTAGCTCGTACCATCCACAAGTGAATGGAACCGTCGAGGCTTTCAAAAAAATCTTGGAGAAAGGGTTAACAAAGATATACAATGCTAATCGCGACGACTGGGATGAAAGAATACCAGCCACGTTGTCGGCATATTGGACAACCATAAAGAGGTTGCATAATCAAACTCCATTCCAATTGGTGTACGGGAAAGAAGCAGTAATACAAGCCGAGTTTGTTATACTAATTCTCTTAATTGCCTCAACAACACAAATGACGGAGGAAGAATCCACCTCTGCATGCCTTCATGAATTGCAGGAACTCAAATAAGATAGGTTTATGGCCGATTTTCATCAGTCAGTACAGAAACAGAGACAGAAGGCCTAGCATGACCGCCACATTAAGCACAAGGCATTACTGAGTGGAGGAAAAGTATTGCTCTATGACAACAAATTCCAAAAATTTCTAGGAAAGCTCAGGATGCACTGGATGGGGCCGTATTATTTCATCTAGACCAGGGACTCAGGAGTGGTCAAGCTAGCGCAACTGGATGGAGAAATACTTCAAGGATGAGTTCACGACGCATGCCTGAAACCTTATCATAAGTAAGCAACATTTTTTTTTTTCTTAGAACAATAGACTAGCAGCAATTTGGGTATACTGTAGAAGAAAAAAAATGATGAGGGTGACTGCTTCAGTGGTCGAGTCGGAGCTTGATGAAAGAATTCAAAGGTTAGAGTCACTAGTTGACAAATATGATAATGCCACCCTTATAAATACCGACTTCACGGATTCATTCTAGTTCCCAGCGCTGAAGAGGCAAGTTTAAATTTAAAATCACGTGAAGGGAGGAGGAGGCGAAGTAGCGAGGGTGCAACCAGAATTTAGAGGCATCCAAAGATCAAAAATTCTGCATCTCAGAAGTCTACCATTGTTTGGGACAATAGGAGAAGCAATGTAGTGTACCAAATTCCTCATCAACATAATCCAGAATGGGTCGATGTGGCTTATGAGGGAGATCCCAATTCACATGGAGGATATATATAGACTTACAGGCCTATCAACATCAGTAAGGGATGTATCATCAGCCTTCCAAAACACATCTAAAAGAGATAAGAAGGTGGGGGACTGTGACTACTACAAGAAGTACGAGACAAGGAGAGGAGGAAAGGGAGCCAAAATAGATCTTATCAATGCCCCAACAGTGAAATTTTCTTGCTACTTGATTGCCGGCAAAACTATGAGGCACTATACCAAAGGGGAATGCACCCTTGATACAATATCAGTTGCGGAACATTGTATACAAGGGGCACAATTTAATTGGTGCGTGTTCTTGTTACAGGAGCTTTTTGAGGCTTGCAAAGACAACTTCAAGCGGGCCACTAGATTTATATACAGTTATCTAATCATGGCTGTAACGATGTGGAAATGGAGTCCACTAGGAGGGAGGCCACTTGTTGAGATTACTGAAGACCAAACAATGCCCCTGACGTACACACCATGGAAAGTATCAGGTGAACGAGTACCAAAGAGATAAACAAAGAAGCCTTCACAGCCTGGTATTGAAAGATTATAGATGTGGTTCAGAGTCAGCAAAGGGTTCCCAGGAGCCTATTGGACAGATACTTCCCTCATATTTTGTTTGGGGTGTCTCACAACCAAACCTATATCCGGCCAGACTATGTCAATGGCGATACCTTTCATAAAAATCCGCTAAAGTTTCAAATAACAGAGGAGGAATTTCATGCAGAAGTTTCTTCATGGCCAGGAATGAAAATGGAAATCAGAAGCGAGAACCTGATTTATTGATTTGATGCTATGCTTCCCAACCCACTTCCAGGAGAGACACCGGCCAAAACAACTCAAAGGGTCTCACAATTACAACTACAGCCGATGCTAGACCAGCTGGACACCCGGGTGGAAGCTTTCAACAAGGTAATAGGAACTCTCAGCGCCAAAGCTGCTGCATTTCCCTCATTTTCTGAATTTCAGATGTTAAATTTTGCATCTCCATACACAACAACCCTTATCCTAACCACATTACCATCCACCGCATTCCACTCTCACTCATAACCAACCATCACTTCGCTCCGTAAGAACAAGCCAACAAAACCTCCATTCCCAACACCAAAGGGGAAAACACCCCGGACCATGAGATCTGATCAAGTGGTCGATCTCACAAAAGAGGACAAGGCACAACCAGTAGTCACTGGAATATTAATTCAAGATGAGCCAGAGGTAGGAACTCAAATCGCCTCTGTATTACCAGAATTTAATCCATCTTCATTTCTTAATGTACAAGTTTCATCACCACCCAACACACAAAATTCATCATCGCACACATCATTCACGTCCAAAGATCACTCAACCCACACTCCATCCACTTCCGCAACCATCTCCGACCCAATACCACCAGGAACTCTAATGACTATTGACACTGAGGCGGAAGTCAATTTACGTACAACTGGAGTAACTGAGGTTAACCCAACCACAGTAGGGCAAAGCCCCTTCTTAGAGCTATTAATCCATGCAGGGTCACCCATTTCTGATGCATCACCTACTGAAGAGCTCTGCGGAGTTGTATGTACTGGACTAAAATGTATTGAACTCTGTGGAGTATGTTTGTAATTTTTTTAGATAAGCTAATAGAATCAGGCCAACGTTGTGTTGTGTGATATGGACTAGTTGATACTTGTTGATCATTGCGTGTGTGAATATTTTAAAATTTTAATTCAATGCTCAGAATGTGTATGGATGAATGATAACTTGTCTCTTAAGTTGATATATATGAGTGTCTTCTATATGAAATGAGGAATGACTTGATATAAGTGATCTCCTTGATGTTAATGGTCTAGTTTCTAATCCCAGTAAGGTCACAACACGCCTCAGGTGAGACTCCTTGCTCTCTTGAGAAGGGTGAAAATGTTGATATTGTCCTAGAATACAACGGAACCTTGTTGGCTCCAAGCTTGAACCTGGGTCTTGCCCAGAGACCTCCTTTTTCACCAACAAGATCATGTGAATTAACTTGACACGTGTTAGGTTCTGAGTTCGAAACATGCCTTCATGTTTTGTGAATTGGAAACAAATTGGCTTGACATGTGTTGGTTGTTGTTAAGTTAGAAATATGCCTTTCATGGTTAGTGAATTGAAAATTTGTAAACTTAGGGGATGGGACAGGAACATAAAATCCCATTTTTTTTTTTTAAGGTCCCCTCATCCAACATTGTGCTTCCATTTGCAAGATTTCCTTCTTGTCGGTTGAGAGCCCTTGGGCCACGGAAGAAGGTAACCCCTTGGAAACGAAGAGTCTCTTTTTGAATCCTCGCATTGAGTGATGTCGACTTCCTATTTATTATTCTTCTCGAGATCCCCTCATTCAGCATTGTGCCTCCATTTGCAAGACTGTTTTCTTTTTGGTTGAGAGGAGTGATGCCACCTTATTGTTTAGTACTTCTTCCAAGATCCCCTCATTCAGCGTTGTGCCTCCATTTGCAAGACTACCAGCTTGTGGGTGCAGAGCCGCCAAGGCCTGGAGGAAGGTAACCTCTTGGAAACAAAGGGACTCCCTTTGAATTCTCGCGATGAGTAAATGATACAAAAATGAAAAGGCCACCATAATTGAAAAATGTATTCAAATAGAGATAGGTGAAACCTTGAAACCCTTGATACGAAAAGATAAGATAAAATACAATTTTATTAGTGCCCCACAGCTAACCAAAAGGTAGGTCTATGGGGTGTGGAAACCTGGAAAGGTCCTCTAATTCCAGTCATCCACTAAATTAGATTTCCATATGGAGGGGTGTGGAGATTGAGAAAGGAAAATCCTGCAAGGATAATTGTACACCCACGAATTGATAAAACTCCTACACATGGGAATATTTTGATGGACTCTGTCAAGGAGAGCCACAGAATTTGGGGCAAGAGGAATTTCATATTTGGAGGAAGCTAGAAGATAATTGTTTCAAAGAAGCATTGGGAAAGGGTAAAAATAATTGGGCAATGTTGAATTCTCTTTGATTGCTGATGAGGCCAGCGACAAGAAAAAGGATTCTACATATTCATATTTTAAGAGATTCCAAGATAGGAATTGACCAGATCAATGGTAAAGTAGATCTCAAAAATTTTAACCTTTCCCCAATCTTGGAAAAAAAAAATAAAGCAGGTGCAAGAGAACTTCACTAAAATTTCTTTTTCCCCAATCTTGGAAAAAAAATCAAGGAGGTGCAAGAGAACTTCACTAAATTTTTTTTTCCCCAATCTTGGAAAGAATCAAGGACCGAAAGAGAATTTAGGATTCCCAAGTTTCCCTCCATGCTTTATCCAACATTTTTACGACCCAAACTTTGAAGTTGATCAGTTACATCGAGAATTGCAAGGTGATTGTTTTCACTGAGAACAACAACGTCCATGATTTTATTTGTGGGAGAGTGGTCGAAGAAACCCATTGTTGTGTCCATGCAATGCATAAGTTCTGCAGTGGTACATCCAATGGAGGTATGCTGAAACGTGGAGGGTGATTTGAAAATGTTAAAATTAAAATGGCTTACTATTTCCTCGAATCTCACATGTTTCCATTGAAAGGGGTGGTTATGATGGATTTCTTAGTGCATAATGGTTCCATGCCCTCAGTCTTGATACAATCGATTTTGAGGAGTTATACCTAAGATTCACGGGAATGCGCTCATAAGTGATTCAGTTTGTCTCCCTTGAAATTATTGACTCTCGCCATATAGAGAAACTATTGAGAAAAGGCCACCGTGACGTTATTTCCCAATATAATTCCATTCAAGTCGCGTCTAGTCCCTTACGAGAGACTCCTCGATTTGTACATGGTCTTAATTAAATATCGATGGTTATTTGAAACACTACATCGATTACCAACTGCATGTGTTGAGCACGAACATGGTATTTCCTTGGTTCCAAGTAGACGAACACACAAAATGTGACATCAAAGGCACTGATTTGCATAAAATAATGAAATAGAAAATCTCTTTCGAGACCTATTGGAGGTCGGAGGCATAAATCCTAGTATGAGCCCATCCTCATGAATAATTTCGATATTTGTGTTAAAGAAAGAAAGGCATTAGGCACATGTGTCTCACTTTTTGGGTTCTCAATCAGTTGACCATGAATGACACATTTTCCTTTCCAAGTATTGATGGTCTCTTGGATGAGCTCCACAGAGCTAAGCTTTTTCACTAAACTGGACCTTTTCTCAAGATACCATCAAACAGTGATGAACGAGATGGATGTCCCAAAAACAAAGCTTCTCACACATGAATATCCTTATGACTTTTTACTGAAGCCCAATGTTCTTCAGAATGCTCCATCCACCTTTAAGAGCCTCACGAACAAGATTTTACGACCCTTCCTCTGAAATTTTATGCTTGTGTTCTTTAACGATACCTTGATCTCCAACAAAACTTGTGATACTCATGTTGAACATGATAGAGCCTTATAACTCCTTCCTTACCATCAGTTGTTCCTTAAAAATTCCAAATATTTTTTCAGGGCTTCAAAGGTCAAATAATTGGGTCACAATATCAACAAAAAAGGTTGTTTATGTGGAATCGAAGAAATTCAAAGCTATGTGTGATTAGCCATGACCCAAGGCCTTGAGGAGCTTGTGTGGTTTCTTAGCACCAATGTGCTACTAAAGGGATTTTGTGAATAATCGCGATAGAATTTTAATCCCTTTAACAGCCCCACTAAAGACAAGTGTGTTTGTATGGAACTATGTAGCCGAGTAGGCCTTTTCAAATTTAAAGGAAGCCATCTGCAATACACCCACATTGGTGGTGCACAAACTCACTAAGAATTTTGTGATCCAAATTTATGTGGGAATGCAACAAAATACACATATAACCATAAATACAAATATGTAGTGGAAATAACTCTTCATTTCATTAATATCAAATAACTTAAATTTTTTTACAGATAGAATGGAAATAAACTAGCTAGGGTGCTGATAGCTTATCTCTGAGAAGAGATGTGGCGGCTACAGGCCTCTGAAATCTGTGTTAAAATGAGGATCAAAGGCCTATATATTATTGATAAATAATGGAAAACCCTAAACATCCAAAAACCTAACCCTAGGAGATGAAACGCTAGAATATGGGCCCCGTCAGGGTAAATTGGTACATCAATTTCTCAGAGTTGTAACTTTGGTATACTATCTCCGTTTGACACACATGATACATCATTAGAAAGATCTATCTGAGGACTACAACTGTTCAAAGTGAATATCAAATTTTGAATGACCAAATATTCTTTGGAGGTTTGTTGCCCAGAAAACGTCGTTTAGGGCCTCAAAACGGCTCCGAAAGTTCACTCCCAAAAAATTGCCAAAAATAGTAAATTGTGCTACAATTAAGGAAACTGAAAAACTGAAAGAAACAATGGTGGGGGTCAAAATGGAATAGGTTGGTGGCCACCAATATCCACCTGGATCATTTTGTCTTCGAATTTGATGCATCAAGTAGTCGTCTGGGACCTATGATGATGAAATTGACAGAAATTTGGGCAAGTACGCCTATGAGAAAGTGATGACAACCATCTTTCAAGTAGTAAAGACTTGGCACCCATAACTTATTTGGAGGTGCTTCCAAATTGGGATCATCGTCATAGTTTGAAGTATTTTTTAACAAGAGGTTATCATCCTTAGAGAAACATAAATGGGTCACTAAGATGCATTGGTATGATTATGAGATCATGTACAAGAAAGGAAATGAAGCCTCTGGTTTATTGCAAAAATGTGAGGAGAAAGGATCTCTCTTCGCCCTGTCCTTATCGTACTTGATTGTCTAATCAAATCTTGTCAAGAAGAGTTGTCTATTGACAGGGTGGTTCAATTCATCCAAATGCTTTGGGAGAATCCCAATGCGCCTAAAGGGTACACATGCCAGAAAGATACATTGAAGCCTAAAAGGTTCATTCTTCTGGTTCAAAATTATGCTTTAAAACAATGGGTCTTACAAGAGTGTTACATAGCATTTTGTCACCATCCCTACAATTCCATTCCTGAACTTTGGAGGACCATTTCAGTGACTTCTGTGTACTATCATACTTTTTCATGAGTATCATTGCATCCTTTGGCATGTTAAGAACATCTTCTTTTTCACTCATTCCTCAAGAAAACCTTCAAAAACACATGATTTTTTGTTGGCGTTGGTAGGCAGTTATGGTCTCGCGCCCATGCAGGAATTTACACTGGGCCATGCACCCTTTGGCACTCTGTCTCAAAAGGGCACCCGCGCTGAGTTGTTTTTGGAAAGCTTTTTGAAATATAAATGAAGTTTCCTTGCTTAAAAACTTCGTGAGAGGAGTCATCATGGTTTTTTCGACTGAATAATGTCGAGTTTTTTCCTTTGGCCCATTTGTTCCTATAATTGTGCAACTCCCCAAAGGGATAGACCTCTCCTCCACCTCATGTGAGATCCCAAACCACCTCCTCCCTATAAATACTTCCTTCTCACATTGATTCAACTAGTTGAACAGTCGTTAGTATAGCTAGTGTGTAGAAGAAGGCAGCGAAGAATCCATTGTTGAGATAGAGTTTAGGCCTATTGCCTCATCGAGTCCAATCCTGAACGAATGCTTGAGATGTGCCCGACTGAACCCATCGAAGGAGATCCGCAACGTCAAGGCATAAGTTTGTAAAATTCTTCTTTCCATATCAATAATACATGATTGGTTTTTTGGTTCCAATTTTGTTCTCAATTATAAGCAAATTGTTTAATTCTCCTTGACCAATCAAATAGTTGTAAATGAAAGTATATTCTTGTATTTCATCTTCGTTCACTTGATCTTTGTCTAGGTACATGGACATCATCACTAACAGACCGTGACTTGTGGAGACAAATATTGGAGGATCGCTGCTGCATACCACGACAAAAGCGTTGGACCGAGGTAGGATATCTATCCCAGTTCATCTTTCATTTATAAGCTAGGAATCCAAAAGTCCAGCATGTCCCCTTGTTGCTAGACCCACCCTAGGGCTAGAGGGATCACGTCTATCCACAAAGGGGATTTTCTTGCACAACAAGGAGTTGTGTTCATCTCCCACCATAAGCACTTTGGCTTTCAACATACCTATGAATCAACTATGCACTGTTTCTTTTGGGAAGGCATGTAAACACATGCCTAGGATTTTATAGAAACATTTGGTGCTTGTTAAAGGAACATGGGTTAGATGGTGGAGACCCCTGGGGCAGTACCACTACCATAAGCAATATCAACCACCAGCATGACCTTTGTTTCCATGGATTTCATAGTGGACCTTTTGAAAGTAGACAACAAATCCAAAAAGTCCAGCATGTCCCCTTGTTGCTAGACCCACCCTAGGGCTAGAGGGATCACCTCTGTTCGCAAAGGGGATTTTCCTGCACAACAAGTTGGCGACCATACTGGGGATCAGTGTGTCTATTGTCTCTAGTTGTTTGTTTAGAGTTTTGCTTTTCTGTTCGAATTTGGTCGTATTGTCACTTTTCTGCTTTGTTTTGATTATTTGACTATTTCCATCCATCATACCTGTTCTCGGAGTGTTAAGTCTGGCTTTTCCTCATTTATTTTTCTCCTTTCCTTGGTTTTCTAGCTCGACATTGTCGTTTCCTTAACAGTCACATTGATTGGAGGGGGTTGCCTATTTTACAGGTGTGAAATCCCCTGTCAAGCGTATATTACAGCTGAATAGTCGCGCCGAATCCTGTAGGTTTAGATTTGGGCTTCTTCGCTGAGATTTACAGTGCATATTACCATATGGATTGGTTTTTCTCTCCTAGATTAGTCTACTTGGATTGTTTTTGACTTCCCTATCTCATTCTCTTCAGTTGATTGTCTCTCATCCTAGGGTTTCTAGAAGTCTTTGATTTCTTGTTTGGCCACATATTCACTAAGCTTCTGAGTTGTGTATGAGTCAGTATACTCTCTTATCTTTTCAGCTTATGGATTGATTGTTTGGTCTTTTCTCTCTTCTGTGTGTTGTTGGGTCATTGAATTTTCATCCTGGTGTCTGTTTGACCTTCCATCTGTCACCCTGAGCATAGATCACATTGCTCACTGAGTCGATTTGAAAGTCCACTTTCTGCATAGAGGAATGCATGTCTGTTTTGAGTGTGTTTTACATTCATGTTGGATTGGTCTCTTTGTTTTTGATCACTTCATTCGAGTTGCTCAAAACTAGTATTAATTTTTTCCTTTTAGTGCAACAGTGCATTATTGCTTCTCATTCATCTAAAAGAACAAAATTTTCATTTTTTTCTTGATTTGAAAATGAAAAGTAGTCTTTTGCATTAGTAGCTTTATCATTAAAAAGTGAATGACTAGATAAAATCCTTTCATCTTCTGCTTTGTTTGTGTTAGTAGCATTAGGAAAATTTCTTCTTGCATTCGATTGATTGTTGCGTCATTGTGAACTTCTATCCCTCTCTAGCTAGTTGTTCATCAAATTGGAATGATATGATTTCTCATATAAGTTGTGCATTAGAGATTCAAGATTACATTTGGTAAGGCCTTGAAATTGGAACATAATTTCAAGATAAAATTTAAAATGAACTCAATCAATCTAAGGAAGCATTGAAACTTAACACTCATATTTATAGGTCTAGGCTAGTGACGTGTTACAACGTCGTTAAACCTAGTAGCTATCGTTTTCCATCTGGCATTAGATAGCACTAGCACAGACTTGTGCTTCCCGTACTGTCGAGTATATAAAGGGAGATCCTCATAGGTTTCAATCCTTTATCCATAGGAAGTTGATTCTTCTTCCATGTAACCGTGATACACTGAACACAACATTCAGGGAGACTGCCTGCACGTACATTAAGTCCTTGGTTATTTCTCTTTCATTTGATCACCAAGGTGTATATTGCAGTTCACAGAAGCTTGGTACACCCTCTTTCTTAGATTTCCTAGGCAATCATTTTGATCTTTCCGTGACTCTCTAAAATTTGAAAAGATCATCGAGCACTTGTCCTTTTGAGCTCACCCAACTTGAAAGTGACTAGAGCCATCTTTTTCCCTTTTCTCGACTCTTAAAATATGAAAAGGTAGTGTTTTGTTTCAGTGTCATAAAATTAATTACCTACGATCACACGCCCATTAAAGTTAATTTCTTGGCTTATTCATAAGTAATTCCTTAGTGATTGGTATTGAAGCTTTGAATTTATCATCTTTTTTCTCCCTTGTTTTTGAGATAAAGTCATGGTGGCAGAACCACCAGTTTCATCGTCCCCTTCATTACCTCGTAGTGAAGATCCTTATCCCGAAGTTTCTTCGGAGACATCTTAGTCTGCTAGGACTTTAGGTTACTTGCATTCTATTATTCTGAGTGTTCAACCTCTTGCCACTCGATCTCCTCCTAAGGAACCATTTGATATCAATTGGAAACCTCCAGACATTTGGGCCTATTTTAGGTAAGAAGATCCTCCTTAACCCTCGGAACCACTTGCATCGCCATTAACACGTGCTTTACTTGCCACTGCTCATTGCCTTTCCGCCGACAACATGTCTTCATCCGACATGGATGCCACAAGTCCCATTAGTAGTGAAGAGACTTATGTTTCTACAGGAGAATATTAGTTCCCTCAGGATTATTTTCCTTATGTATTGGGTCAACCTTCCTCACAACCTTTATCTCTCCTAGCTGGTTATCGTTCGTTGAGTCAGATCATTTCTGGTGCTACATATTTGTATCAAAATCCAATATGGTCAGGTACATCGGCTCCTTCGGAGGGGTTGTTTGTATCAAGTCCATCCCCTTTGACTCCTATCACATTGACGATCATTACATCTGTCCCAACCCAACCCACTGTTAGTGTGGCTTCATATGCATCTTCTATTAGTGTGGTTTCGTCATTACCGCCATCTTGTACTGTTGGTGGGAGGCTTCCTATTGCTTCCGCGATATCTGTTGGGCCCATCGTGAGTGGATCAAAACCTCACATATCAGGAGTCCATCAAACTACTGGTAGTACACCTATCTCCTCTAATCCAATTCCTGGAGGTTTGACGTACGATTAGTATATGATGGTCATTCAACAAAAAAATTACTTCCCCCAGGGTTCTCAGTAGGTTCAAGCTCCCATTGATCAACCACACTACTATGATGAGCATGGAACTCATGTATATTACCATAGGCCCATTCCACAGGGTCCATTATACATTCAAAAGCCTCAAATCCTGGTTTAACCCAACTAGTTTACATACCTACAAGGACAACCCTATGGTCCACAAGGACAACCCTTTCAGGGACAACCTTCAATCCAATAGGGACAACCCTATGGTCCTGCTAGTCAACCTCATTTTCAATAGGGAGTGTCTTATGTTCCCCAGGGGCAAACCTATCCATCTCAAGGACAACCATTTGTGCAACAGAACTAGCCTTACGTTCAACAAGGCCCAACTTTTGTATAGCAAGGTTAACCCTCTACTAGTCAGTCGGGTCAACCTGGTCCCTAGGGGAAATATGGCTCATCTCAGACATCAGGCCAACCTGTACCCCAGGGGCAACTGGGTGGATCTCAGCATCCAAGCCAACCTGCACCCCAGGGACAACCTGTCTAACCCCAACAACTAGGTCAACTTGCACCCGAGGGACAACCTCTTCAACCACAGTACTCGGGTCAACCTCCACCTCAGGGGCAGTCGTACAGCCTCAGGGCCAACCTTTTATTCCTCAAGGTAAAAATTCGATGGTACAAGGTCTGCCCCAAGGCACTGCTTACATTCCACAACAAAATTCGTATGTTGCTCAGACAGGACTTCAATGGTTCGCTCAGAATCAATATCCTGGTCCTCAACTGGTATATGGACAGAATTATCAAAATTATAACCCCTATGGACAAAATCCTCCAGGAAAGAACATATGGGATCAAAACTTCTCCCAACCTAGTTGGAACCCCAATACTAGTCTATATCAAAGGCCTGTAATGCCTTTCAATCCCCAATTTCCCTTTCTTGCTACGCTGGAACTGCCCAATGTGTTGAAGTTGACAAATGCTCCTATCCTTCATAATCCATATGAGCCCCCAATTCCTACCAAAATCCCTGGCGATTGTCCCAAATTTGAAGGCAAGTCCAGAGAAGACCCCCAAGCACATGTTATGACATAACATATTTGGTGCTCCTCTAACTCTTGGGTTGACGATTCAATTCGACTACGTCTTTTCCAAAGGACTCTTACTGGTGCCGCTGCAAAGTGGTACATTTAAATCTCCCGCGACATATTTCAAGATTTCAACTTTCTTGCCATGGCATTTCTCACACCCTTTCAGTTACCAGTTCATTATGAAATTGGGATGCACCTCCTAACATCCTTGAAACAGGATCAGGCTACTCATATCTCCAACCATATTCATGAATGAAGGGGGCATCGTCGTTTGATCAAGTTTTAGATTCCTGATCAACTTCTAACTGATTGGTTCACTAACTCTTTTATTGGTCTGATTGCTAAGGACATCGCTATGGGAGCATGTGTTACTGAGGAACAAACCATTACTCGTGCCTAGTACCTTGATCTCCTGTACTCTCCATCTAGCACGTTGTATGAATTCTTGCCCGATGCTCCATGACATGGAACTACAAAAGCACTGACGACGCCATATGTCGACGATATCATTGGTTCTATGTCTCAGACTTCTCATAAGTCTTCTCCAAAGCCTGCGAAGAAAAAATTTACTTCTTCCATTGATACTGCTTTCTAGCCACCTCCGAATCCTGGTAAAACTGTAGAAGTGAATGCCGTCCAGTCCACTCCGACGGATAAAGCTTCCAAAGGTAAGAAAAAGGGTAAAGGTAAGGCCAAAGTTGATGCCCTGAAATAGAATTCTCTGAAACCTAATGTTGATGATGGTTTGAAACATAAATCGAAGTGCCCTTGTCTGATTTGTGACGATGATCATTACACCTAGGATTGTCCACGACGGGCCGGGGTGAGTCGAATTCTCAAAGGCACTCAAGGCACTCCAATTTTTCTTAAAGAAACATTCTCATCGTAGCAAAATAAGATGGTGGAACAACCTCAGTCCTCCGTCCCTTTTTGCTCTCAGGTTTTCATGATGAATGGTGTTGCACCCATCTCTATTGCTACTAGATCGAAAGATTATACCAAACTATGTCAAGAAACAGGGAAAGAGATCGCAGATGGTCCTCCCCCCCTGCTTGCTTTTGGCCCTCTTCACATTGAAAGGCCCAGTCCTTAGCCCATTGTACGACCACCTTCTAAAAGTGTACTCCAAAAGTTTTCCTATAACCCAAGTTCCCTTTCCGCTCAACATTACAGTATTGTTGAGGATTTGGCTCAGGCACCATCCACTATGTCTGCATTGGAAGTACTTCAGAGATGTCTGTCACAACGGAAGGCTTTTCTATCTGCCATCAGAGGGGTTGACCCCACCGATTCCAATCTTATCACTATCAATTTCGAAAATTTCGTTTTGTGTCTCCCTCACCAGCTTTCATTGATTATCCAAGTTGGGATTAATGGAAACAATATCCATCGAGTGGTCGTGGATGAGGGTGCATCTAGTTGCATCATGTATTCTACATGCTGGAAAGCCATTGGTTCTCCAACCCTCAATCAGTCTCCAAATGCTTTAGAAGCTTTTGACAGAAGGGAATCTCGCCCCCTTAGTGTTCTACCTAGCTTACCTATAACGTTGGAAGGAAAAACGGTTAATGTTGAGGTTGAAGTTGTTGACGCTAAACTCAATTATAATATTCTCCTCAGTCACAGTTGGATTCACGCCATGCTATGTGTCCTGTCCACTCTCTTTCATGTTCTTCGATTTCCGCACGAATGAAAGATCATCACTGTCGATCAGTTGTCCTTCTTCACTTCCACATCCTCTGAGAGCAATGTTTCGTATGTAGATCATATTCCTACGCCTTATGAGAGCATAAGGCCAGGAATTTTCAAAGATCCTGCCCTTATGGGTCTTTTTTCTCTTCCTCCGCCCAACACTGCTCATGTCAACATTATCTCCACGTCTTATGATCCATGGATCATCCCTTCACCTGAGAAAGTTGATTAATTTTATGACGCGATGCCATTAAGCCCAATAGAAATTGATTATTGTGAACTTATTTTGGCTTCGGATCCTCTTCCCTCTGATCATACTCCTTTCAGTGTGTCTCTTGACACATATTCTAAATCCCCTTGGCTCTATGCTTCAGATTCTCGTGACCCCTTGAATGAAACATTTCCCACTGATGAGGCCATCGTGGAAACCATGTCTCCTAAGGATCCTCCCTAGGACGATAGTCATCATCGATCCTCATTTATGCCTAGCCTTGGGGCCATGTCTACCTGTCTTGAGAAATTCACTTCCCAAGCTCCTTCCCATCTGCTTTAGATGCCCATCTTGACACATGAAGTTTTTGCGGAAGGTAACATGGTAAACATTACGCAAATGATGCTTATTAACATCTCCTTTAAACTAGGGGTTGTTGAGAACATCCATATTGAGGTGACTTGTTCTCCTGAAGAGATCGAGGTATATACTAGTCTCTTCCAAGAGTTTCGAGACGTTTTCACTTGGTCCTATGAAGAGATGCCCGAAATCAATCTGAGTATAGTTGTGCACGAGATCCCTACTTATCCTTACGCAAAACTTGTTCGCCAACGTATTCGTCCCGTGAACCCTAGAAAGGTAGCTGCCAGCAAGGGAGAATTTGAAAAACTTCTCAAAGCTAGCTTCATTTATCCAATCACCTTGATAGAATGGGTTTCTAACATCGTTCCTGTGGATAAAAAGCAAGGTACTATTTGTGTTTGTGTCAATTACCACAATATCAACCGTGCTTGTCCTAAGGATAAATATCCCACTCCTTTCATCGATCAGATCATTGACGATTGTGCTGGGAGTGAGATATTTTCCCGTATGGACAGGTTTTCTGGTTACAACCAAATCAATATTCTTCCGACCGATCAACACAAGACCGTCTTCATCTATCTATGGGGTACCTTCGCATATATGAAACTCCCTTTTGGCCTTAAGAATGTTGGTGCCACTTCGAGAAATGTCGTACACTTTCCACGATATTAAGGGCATTGTTCAACCTTACGTGGATGACCTTCCCACTCATTCTACTAAGCGTAAGGACCACCTAGATCACATATGTCAAATATTTCTTCGTTGTAGACGCTACACCATTCGGCTAAATCCACATAAATGTGCCTTCTGCATCGATTATGGTAGAATACTTGGGTTTATTCTCTCTAAAGATGGAATTTGTCTTGACCCTCTTAGGGTCAAGGCTATTGTTAATCTCCCCTCCCCTTCCTCTTTACATTAGTTGTAGAGTTTGCGAGGGAAAGATAATTTCCTACGTCGTTTTATACCAAACTATGCTGAAGTAGCCAAAGGATTCATGTGATTGCTTAAGCAAGGCATCCCATTCCTCTGGGATGATATTGCCTAGAAATATTTTGATGCACTAAAGACTTTGCTTATCAATGATCCTCTTTTGCGTCTTCCCAATTATCATAGTGACTATTCCCTATATTTGGCTACTGCATTTATCACTATTGCCATGGTTCTGGTACATGATGACGACGATGGTGACGAGCACATCATTTATTATTTGAGCCACAATATTCTCGATACCGTAACATGTTACGCACATATCGAGAAATTGGTGTTGGCTGCTGTTCAAGCCATCCAACATTTTCACCATTATATTCTACTTCGCACGGTAACCGTGATTTCTGATTGGAACCCCATGACCTATATATTGACTAGAAAATTGTTGGGGGGAAAATACTCAAATTGGATAATTATCCTCCAAGAGTTTGATTTGGAGTTCACTACCGCAAAATCGAAGAAATCATTGTTTTTTGCCGATTTGATCTGCTCTTTACCTTCGGCCTCTACTCCCCTTGGTTCTGAGGAACACATTCCGGATGACACTATTTTTCTGATTAGCACCCTTGATCCATGGTACGGTGATATCATCGTTTATCTCCAGACATCCACCTTTCGGTCCGATTTGATGAAGGATGATTGTCGAAGCATCCGTCATCATTCACAACCTTATCGCATAGTCGGAGATACTCTCTACCACATCAGAGATGATTTTTTTCTCCGCCGGTGTTTAACCCTCGAGGAGGCTGAAAAAGTCCTCAATGACTGCCATTCTAGTGCCTGTGGCGGTCACATTTCTGTATATGATATTGCACAAAAAAACCTTCGTGCTGGATATTTCTAATCTACCATTATTAAAGACTGCATTGTTGTTGTCCGTAAGTGTCACGATTGCCAGATTTACCAGCAAAATATGCACACGCCACCCACACATCTCCATCATGTCATTACTGTTGGTCCCTTTGTGAAATGGGGCATCGATTTTATGTGTAACCGTCACTCGGCCGATGGGCATGCTTATATTATCGTAGTCGTGGACTATTATGTTATGTTTTAAGGTATGAAACTGGGAATAATCCAAGTGACAACTTTTGGCTCTAACTGTGCATACACTACCCACATTCATTTTGTGTGCGACGTGGAAGAAAGGTTGTGTGATGATATTTAATTGGTAATGAATTAGATGTTGTGATTATGACTCTTTTTGCTACAGCAAGGGTGATTTGACAAAGATTAACCCTGGCTGCAGAGCATATTCAGTTAAGTTCAATGGGAAGTTGGGACATGTGCTCAACAATAATAGAAATAAATAAACACAATGGGTCTGTCTGGTAGTGGAATTTACAATGCTTTCTTGCAACCTCCAATGGTTGAGGTTGTTGCTGTTACAAAAATTAAAACCGCAACATTACCAAGTCCTTCTTGTCTTGTAGGTTACCCATTGGTCTGATTCTGAGTCTCGGTTGCACTCACATTCACATTCACTGTTCAAAATAACTGTCAATGGATCCTTTTAAAACTAGGAATTATGGTTACCTTGTTTCTGAATTTTCTCCTCTTCGCAAATATAGGGTTGCTAGACTCGTTTTGGGAAAAGGTAGATGACACTTTGAACATCACTCAAACCCAATGGGAAAATAGGAATGAGAATTTGCAACTTTGGTCTTTCCCCTTCTTTCTAGTGCATGAGATATTGTTGAGCCAAATATTTGCAAAAGTGCTCTCTCCTCTTCCACTGTTGGCCTTGATGATAAAAAAGAGAAAAAATGCTTCACTTGAACCACATTGGCTCTTTAAAGGTAACAAAAACAATTTCGACATTTTATTTCTCGTTTCTAGTGCATGAGATATTGGTGAGCCAAATATTTTCAAAACTTCTATCTCCTCTTCCACTGTTGGCCTTGATGATAAAAAAGGGAAAAAGTGCTTCACTTGAACCACGTTGGCTCAAAAGGTATATATTTCATGCTATAAAAACCAAAAAACCAATGAAAATATGTCTAGTTGTGAAAGTCTCCATTCTAAATTCGATTTTTATGGATCTTCAAGACGTTTCCCTAGCAATGCAGGTTTTGAGATTGTAATCAGGAATCAGATGGAAGAACCGTCTTATGTTGGTATAGGGAATATAGGCTAACCTGACCAAGAATTATGTCGACGTTGTGGCAGCCAAGAAGGAAATAAAGAATTATGTCGATGTTTTGGCAGCCAAGAAGGAATTAAAGCATCCATAAATTTGAATGTAGAAGCATAAACTAAGAATGGGACTCAAAACTAAACTGTGATCAATTAAGGAATCAAGAATCTCCCATGAGCCATTGGATGTTGGATTCCATTGTCATAAATAAAAAGGGCAGCTTCCCTCATCTCCAATTTGAAACTAAAACACGTAATGAGCAAGAAGGAGCATGAAGGACAAGTGCAACAAGGTATCAATATTTGGAGTATCCTCCAGGCTCCAGGGGGATTTAAAATACAAAAATCAACAACTTTGCATCCAGAATGATGCTTATGCTTAGCCTCCAAGGGGATATGAAAACACAAAAATCAACAACTTCACATCCAAAATGATGGAGGCTTGGCTTCCAGGGGGATATGAAAATACAAATCAACAACTTCATGTCCATAATGATGCTTAGAGCATCATGTAGGAACTCCTAAACTTATGTTTTCAGTATATGAAATTCTACTCGCATGTTGTCTCTCTCTCTCACTTGTAAGGTTATCTGTCTTTGTCCCTGTTTGGGTGACCCTTTTGTGATTTCTGGCTCCCATTGAGGGCCCTATATAGGTTTCTTTAGTGCATCCTCTTCCTTTTTTCAGCACTTGGAAGCATCCCTTCCTTATTCCTACTTGACATGGAATTATGTTATTCGCTGCCAACAAACAGAACACTACTACTTCTACCCAAAGTTTTGGGAGCTGTACCTTCTTCTCGGGCTTGTCATTTGACAAGACCCAATCTTGATCAGATTGTTGGGTCTCCTTCCTTTGCTAGGGAATTGTCCTTTTTCTTTGGCTTTCCATCCAATTATGTGTTTTCCACTCTAAAAAAAACACTCTTCTCTTTCCGGGTTCAACATTGATGATTTTGATTTCATTTTAGCTTTTTAATCAGAAAGGTTACATCTTCCCTTCCGAAAATTTTCCAGTATCTTTGACGTTCCTCCAAATTTGTGTTATCATAATTTTTTCATCCTACTCAATTTTTTTCAAGGTCCTTCCAGGTCCAACAAGGGTGGAAATCCCTCGCAAGAGTCTGCGCCTACACACATAGCCATTATTGCCACCCTGGAAAGATTCCACACCTGCACGTTGAGCCATTATCCCACCTAAGTCCAGAGGTAATTCCTAGCTGGCATGGTAGTGATGCCCTCTCTATCCCATCACCCTCTTGATATCACTTGGAATCATGGATTCCTTGACACGTGTTTGTTGGTGACCTCAAAACATGCCTTCATGTTTGGTGAATTGAATTGACAGGTGGTGAATTGACTTGACATGTTTTGGTTGGTGTGTTTGTTGGTGACCTCTAAACATGCCTTAATGTTTGGTGAATTGACTTGACATGTGTTTGGTTGGTGACCTCGAAGCATAACTTCGTGAAATTTGGTGAATTGACTTGACATGTGTTGGTTGGTGGCCTCGAAACATACCTTCAGGAACTTTGGGTAATTGACTTGACATGTGTTGGTTGGTGAGCTCGAAGCATGCCTTCGTGTTCTGTGAATTGACTTGACATGTGTTGGTTGGTGAGCTCAAAGCAAGCTTTCATGTTCGGTTAGTTGACTTGACATTTGTTGGTTGCTGAACTCCAAACATGCCTCCCTGTTCAATGATCTGACTTGACATTTGTTGGTTGTTGAGTTCGAAGCATGTCTACTTGACATGTGTTGGTCGTTGAGCTCGAAAAATGCCTTCGTATTTAGTGAGTTGACTTGATATTTGTTGGTTGTGAAGCTTGAAACAGGCCTTCATGTTAGGTGAATTGAATTGACATGCATTGGTGACTAAGCTCATGAATTGAATTGACATGTGTTGGCTACTAACGTCGAAACATGCCTTTGTGTTTGGTGAATTGACTCGACATGTGTCGGTTTTGGAGCTCATGTGAATTGACTTAAAATGTGTCGGTTGCTGAGCTCATGTGACTTGACTTGACATGTGCTTGGTAATGAGCTCTATTGGGGCCATTGCTTTGGATAAGACAATTTTGAGTTGCAGAAGGATAGGAGCGAAAAGTACAGGTGGCAGAGCGCAATAAAGATAGGTAAGGAGCTATTGCGGTTGCAGAAAACCTGAAGGCAAGTGGCAAAGCACAGATAGGTGGTGGCATAGATGGTAGAGATGGGAGACAATAAACAGGTAATAGAACTCCCAGAGACAGAGGCAGTGACGAAAAGAGACGGAAGGTAGCGGAGTGCAAGGGAACAACCGAGTGGAAAAAGGGGCAAAGATTGACAGTGTCAGTTGGCAGGAAGAAATAAGTAAAGAAGGAAAGACTCTGAGGATAGTTAGAGGCTGATAGTGGATCATAGCCTAAGAAGAGCTATGCAGAGCTATATGTACTGTACTTAAATGTATTGAACTCTGCGTATTATTTTTTTAATGTTTTGAGATAAGCTAATAGAATCAGACTGATGTTGTGTTGTGTGTTATGGAATAGTTGATACTTGTTGATCATTGCGTGTGTTAGTGTTTTAAAATTTTAATTCAATTCGGAGAATGTGTATGGATGAATGATAACTTGTCTCTTAAGTTGATATATATGAGTGTCTTCTATATGAAATGAGGAATGACTTGCAGTTAGTGATCCCTCCTCGATGTTAATGGTCTAGTTTCTAACCCCAGTAAGGTCGCGACACGCCTCGGGTGAGACTCCTTGCTCTCTTGAGTAGGGTGAAAATGTCGGCGTTGTCCTAGACTATAGCAGAACCTTGTTGGCTCCAAGCCTGAACCTGGGTCTTTCCCAGATACCTCCATTTTCGCCAAAAAATGGTTCTGTTGTCGAGACTTGAAAATTTACCCAGAAGCTAGATCATGGTATTGAGGATTTATGAGAGAGAACTACGTATTTGGTGGGAAAATCATGTAGATCAGTTCATATCGCAACAAGCAGAGCTTCGAAAGCAAAGGGAAATGACTGTCAAGGATCAAGTCATGTTTTTTGACTCGACGAGCGATTTGTATGAAATTTTCTGGGGAAAATTTCCTAAAGAGCTCCATAACTGGTTGCGAAGACTCCAGATCAAGTCACTTCCTGGAGGATTGCGTCGTTCCGTCGCAGTTGGATGCATACAGATTTAACAACGCTACATTAGTTAGATACAGATCTAACCCAAGCAGTATATTTTTGGGTACTAAATAACTTTGAGGGGTACATCATAGAGTTTGCAGCCAAGTGCTATAAATATTTTACAAAAGCCGAAGATATATTTAAATTTGGGTTGCAGGGAAAGTTATTGATAGAAGTCCCGTTGTGGATTAAATATTTCATAGTGGACAAGGGCCTAATGTTATTCCAAAGCCCTAAGTTGGAGACATAAACCTCCAGTACTAGGGGAAGGAGTTGAGGAAAATATGCTACGAACAAGGAATAAGGGGGAATAGGTATATGGATGCTAGAACCTCCAGTAGGTTGAGAGAGTGGAGAGCACATCGGAGGGTGCAGATTGCTGAAAAGTGGCGGGAAAGGGCGATAAGAGAGTTTGAAAAGCAAGAAAGGAATCAACAGAGCAACGGAGAGGTGCCACAGATGACAAAAAAAAGAGAAGGTCGGGTGGGACCCAAAGGAATGGAAGGGTCCATCAAGGAAGTTAGGCAAATTTATAGCAGCCCAAACCGAAGAGAGAAGGGAAAGAAGTCCAGTGAGGAGGACGCATGCCTCGAGGAAGAGTGTGATGTGGAGCTGCATGTTGCAATGGAGCAACTATTCCAAGAGAGGCCGGCAACCATAACGCAAGGTAATCCTATTCCCAAAGGTTCAAGTAGCACTAGTCCTAACCTTTTTCTGGTACTCTACCATCCACCTGATAAGTTCTTGATAAAGTTACAAGAGTTTAGCAATTTGTGTAGTACTAAGTCCACAATACAGATAACTGCTAGCAACAATGCTAGTAGTGGAATCTCTCAGCCATGAAGCAGAGGTTTTATATTAGTACCACCAACACAAGCAAAGATGGCAGGATCATTTACTCAATACCCGAAGTTTTCTGGAAAAGGTAATGATGACATAGAACAACATTGGTATCTGTGTGAAGCAATTTGGAGAGCTCGACAGACACCAGATATAGTCAAATTAATTGAATTTCAAACTACATTAAGAGAAAGAGCTTTACGTTGTTTCATCAAATGGTCAGAGGTACACCAAAACCTAGAAATAGATGATGTTAAGAGGGAATTCGTCCAAGAATTCAAGCTGCCTCAGACAAATCAGCAAGGATTGATCGAGCTATGGGAAATTAAACAGAGGGGAGGAGAACCAGCCTGGGATTTGATGAGAAGATTCAAAGATGCAATTGGGAAGCTAAGCTACCCAATTGATCCAAACCACCAACGGGATTGGCTTATTAAAGCACTCTTATCATTGAATAGGACACCTTTGATCCAACAAAATATTGATACCCTTCAAGATGCACTGGAGCAAGCAATGAAAATAGAAGCAATGGCTGGATACCCGCAGAGTTCATAGGGGGAGCAGTGGCGCAAGATCTGTCCATACTGGGAATCAAACATCAAATAGCCATTTTGATGGAAAAACTAGAAGATATCTAGCCAATGCGACTTGCAAGACCCAATTTATGGTGCACACATTGCTTAATTGAAGGACATGTAGTTACAGTATGTTTGAGGTTGTGGGGAGCCAAAGTTGGGACTTCGGCGGCTAGAGCACAGGGGGCCCCACAAATCGGTGGAGTTGCACAGACAAACACTCAAGGGCTATACCAAACGCAACCCCACTTCCCAGGGTTTCCTCATCATCAGAATCAAACAGCAGCAGAGTGCTGCGAAATATGCAAAGGTATTGGTCATCCTCCATGATTGTGTCCAATTCTGCAAAAATATTTAAATCTTCGAAACAACATTTATTGTGAGTTTTGTGCCTCAAAAACTCATCATATAGAGAAATTCAGAGCCTTGGATGCATTGGAAGATCGATTGGATAGATCGTCCTATAGATTAAATGAGACTCCAAGAGGACGAGGAGGGGGAGGAATGAGAGGTCGAAGAACTGGAGGAAGAGGACTGGTAAGGTTTTATAATTGTGATCAAGAAGGTCACGTAGCGAGAGAATGTCTGCTACCAAGGATACCATGGTGCTCCCAATGCAGAGTAAATTCACATGCTACTGAAGACTGCCCGAAGCTAATCAAGAGGTGGGAAGAAAGAACCAGGCAATGAGGATCTAATCTGGTTAATGCAGAGCCAAGGATAATAGAGCCTTAACCTCTACAAAGTGTAGGTATAATAACCCAAGGAGGGAAGAAATCAGGGGAGGATGTATGAGAAATGGACCCGATAAAGTTAATCAAACCTGCATCCCCAAAGAATATTTTCAGCCCAAATCGATAGAAGTAGAGCTTTAAAGAAGCACTAGATACATTCTAAAAGCTGGGGAGACATAAGAGTATGGAGCTGCTACAACCATCTAGTGAAGGGGAGAATATGGCCACTACAGGGAGACCTATAGAAGAATGGTTATGACTGTTCCTAAAAATTGTGAACAATGGACAGATGCTGGAACAGCTAAAGCAAAATCTAGAAATGGTTTTTCAAGGAGGGGCAAGACATGAGGACTCAAGTAACACAACTAAAAAATATATAATAAGAATAAAAAGAAATAAGAGAAGGATCAGAAAATAGTTCCGTATAAATGCTTAAGTTGAGGGATTCCAAATAAGGGACATAATGCTAGATCTCGGATCATATGTCAACATTCTGCCTAGAAATACATGGGAAGCACTAGGAAAACCAAAACTGCCATATTCACCAATACAAATAAGAATGGAAAATCAATACTGCATTGTACCAATAGGGAGGGCGGAAGAATTTGAGGTTGATGTTGTGGGAATAAAAACCTATGCAGACTTTGAAGTAATATATATCATGGGTGACAAGGATCCCTATCCTACCTTGTTGGGAATAGATTGGGCCTTGAAAATTATGTAGTTATCGATTTGAAGAAGGAGATGATGATATTCGAAGATGGTTTGGTCAGAGTGATCCAACCATTGGATCGATATCAAGGACCCTGATACACAGAAAATGTTGACAACAGAGAAGACACAGAACTTCTAGATCAACTCTACCAAATGACAACAGGGAAAAAAGAAGATTACATTAATCCTACATTAGGAGGAACAGTAAGCTGGAGGAGTGATCAGAGTTCTGATGTAGGATTAGAAGTGGCCTAGGATGACTGGTAGCATGGAGGATATGAAATCAACACCAGAAGATGCGCCAATATTCAGGGAGTTAACTGGATTGGCACAGAGGTAAGAGAATACCCAACTCTTTCAAATATGCGAGTGGTGAATACATTCATTAGCAAAGTTGAAGACAAGGTGCCAATAGAACATAGAGTCCCTCTCATTGACATAGCACTACAATCCACTTCAGCAAGATGTGGGAAATCCATCGCAACTCTCTCTGTTGGTGGGACGACATAGCCAAAGCATTAAGAACAAGATTTCAGAAGGCTTCAGGACCACAACCAGAGAAAAGGTACCAAGGAGACTAAAATCCCTTGGTACATCTAAAAATTTGTGAATGTAAGTGGAAGGAAGAATAATATCCAAAATTTTTATGGGTACACAACTTCATACATTCGCTGGACACCATTCCTCAAGCTTCGTACCTAAAATAGGAGAAGAAGAGACAAACAGACACCTGGGAAATAGTCGCTGAAATATTTACTCAATGTTTTTTTTTCAAGGGAGATATAGACCAAGTTATGAATAATTTACAAGAAATTAAAAGAATATTGTTTTTTCCAAAGCTTGAGGAGGTTGAGGAAATTTCCATGTCAGACCAGAGATATAAAGAATTAATAACACACAAAAGAATAGATCAGGAGGTAGATGACGATGATTTAGAAAACCTTTGACATCTATCTTTTGAAGAAAAACAAGGAGAGTGAGAAATACAAGAGGAACCAACTATTGAAGGATTACACCTGTTATCCCTGAAGACAAATAAACTGAACATTGGAGGCGAAGAAAATCCCAATATTGCATCCATCGGAGACTATTGGGATATAGAAACCACAAAAGATTTTTTTGACCTGCTACAAGAATATGAAGACCTATTCCCATCTTCAGTGGAAAAAATAAAATGAATTAAATGAGATCTGGGGGAGATGCGCATAGTACTGAAACCTGATGCCAGGCCAGTAAAACATAGACCTTACCGCCTGAACTGTTATGAAACTAGCTCCAAAAATAGAGGAAAAGAGAGATCAACGCCTTAGAAATAAGCCACTTCGAGGGGGAAACCTCCTTTACATTACATAAATGAACAATTCTTGGATGATACAAATGACAAAACCTCATTCTATATATAGGATTCCATGGGGTCACAATATAATCCTAGCCGACCTAACAATAATAATGTAAGGGCACAATAATAACAATATTGGGGTTACACGGGTACAACAACAACAATAAGGAGGTTACACTAACAACAATAAGGGACTATACTAGTAATATAGGGACCTAACATGCCTCTCTCCTTTAAAAAAGTTTTTTCTTCAATGTTTGAGTAGCTTTAGATGCTTCCATATAAAATTCTTATCCTCCCATGTAGAATCTTCAGTGGGTAAGTTATTCCAATTGATGAGATACTCTGAAATTAATCGATTCCGTAGCTGTCAAGTTCTTGTTTCCGTGACTAATTCAGGTTCAAATATGATTTTTCCTTCCTCATCAAGTTTTGACAATATTGTTTGAACTGGAAGTTTGTCACCTATAACCTTCTTTAAGTATGAAACATGGAAAACTGGATGCACTCGCGAAGAAGCAGGAAGCTTCAATTTGTATGTCGTAGTACCAATATTTAGCAGCACCTTTTAAGGACCATAGTACTTTGGCGATAATTTATTATCCTTCTTAGCTTGCTTGAGGGACATTTGTTTGTATGGTTATAGCCGTAAAAATACCCAGTTTCCTACATCAAAACTTCTCTCGCTGCGATGTTGATCTGCTTGTTGTTTCATTCGATTCGTGCCAACTTTAGGTTATCCTTTAAGAGTTGGAGAACTTCTTGTTGATGCTCGATGTGATCTTCCACTGCTTGAACCTTAGAATTTTCTCTTAAATATGATGTGATGGACAGTGGATGATATCCATAAAGTGCCATAAATGGGCTCATTTTTGTTGCAGTATGGAAGGAAGTGTTATACCACCATTCGGCAAGAGGTAAACACTTGACCCATTGTGTTTTCTTATCAGGTAAAAAAAATGAAGATATCCTTCCAAAAATTTATTCACTATCTCAGTTTTACCATCGGATTGAGGATGATAAGATGAGCTATGAGCTAGTTGAGTACCCAAACAAGAAAATAATTTCGTCCAAAAATTTCCAGTAAAAATGGGATCTCTATCGCTTACAATAATAATTGGGTTTCCATGTAGCTTTTGATTTTTTTCCATAAATGTAGTAGCACTTGGACTTGCTTTAAATGGATGAGATAATGCAAAAAAGTGTGCATACTTGGTAATTCTATCAACTATCACCATGATGACACTCTTTCCTTCGGACTTAGGTAAGCCTATGTAAAATCCATTAAAATATCCTCCCAACGTTGACTTGGAATGGATATAGGTTGTAGAAGACCCGAGGTCTTAATTGCCTCAAATTGATTTTGCTGGAAAACCAAACATTCCACCACAAACTTTTGAATATTAGATTTAATGCCATCCCAAAAAAATTATTTCTTCACCTTGTGGTAAGCTTTTAAAAATCTCAAGTGTCCTCCTAAAGGAGAAGGTTGAAATTCCAAAATAACCTTTTGTTTTAGTTGGGAATTATTACAAACATATAAGCGATCTGTGCTCATAATGAATCATTTTTCCAATTAAATGTAATTTATGTACTAGGATCTTGCTGCAAATTTTGAATGAGTGTCCACACTTCTTCGTCCTTCTTCCATTCATCCCTTGCTTCGGTTATCCAATCTGGTTGGATAATAGAAATGGAACAAAGCAATGCTTCCACCTCTTCATCCTTTCTTGATATTGCATCTGCAACAACATTTAGCTTCCCTTTTTTGTAGATGATTTCAAAGTCATAACCCAACATTTTTGTGACCCATTTTTTCTGCTCTTCTGAAGATATTCTTTGTTCCAAAAAGTGTTTAAGACTATCATGATCAGTTTTTACCTTGAAGTGTCTTTCCATTAGGTAAGGTCTCCATTTCTTTAGTGCATGTAGTATTGCCAACATTTACTTCTCATAAATAGCCTTTTGTAAATACTTTCCTTTGATTGGATGACTTTCAAAAGCAATGGGTCTTCCTTCTTGTATTAAAACAACACCAATTCCATTTCCTGAGGCATCACATTCCACAATAAAGGTTTTTGTGAAATTTGGCGTAGCTAAAACCGGTGCTAGGCACATTGCTTCTTTAAGATGTTCAAAGGCCTTAGTTGCTTCAGGAGTCCATGAAAATGCATCTTTCTTCAATACTGTTGTTAGAGGTGCTGCTATTCTCCCATAATCCTTAACAAAATTGTGATGATACCCTATTAACCCGAGAAATCCTCACAACCGCTTTATGGTTGTGGGGAATTTCCATTACTTAATGGTTTTAATTTCGTTAGGGTCTACCTTAACACCCTAGTGAGATACAATATGACCTAGATATTGCACCTCTTGTACTCCAAAGAAACCTTTGGAGGTTTTTTCACATAATTTTTCTCCTCCAATAGTTTGAGCACCATTTCAACATGTTGAACATGATTCTCCCACGACCTGTTGTAGATTAGTAGATCATCGAAAAATACTAACACAAATTTTTCCAAGGAAGGGTTTGAAAATGGGACTATCAACCCCTTGAAATGTAGAAGGTGCATTGGCAGGCCAAAAGGCATGACCAAAAATTCATAATGATCCTCATGAGTTCAATGATGTTTTCTAATATCTTTAGTCTTCATTCTAATTTCAGGATATTGATGATATCCGAACGAAGATCCAACTTGCAAAATAAATTTCTCCATGTAATTCATCCAATAATTCATCAATCATAGGAATGGGAAATTATCTTTAATAGTGAGCTTATTGATCTCCCTATAATACAGACACATGCGCCATGATCCATCCTTCTTATGCACCAATATTACTGGAGCACAGAAAGAACTTTGACTAGGTTGAATTATACCAACCTCTAACATTTCCGCAATCATACGTTCAATTTCACTCTTTGGACATAAGGATATCTATAAGGCCTGATGTTTGGAGGAACACTTCCTGGAATCAAATGAATAGCATGATCATGATCACGAATAGGTGGGAGTCCTTTGGGAGTTTCAAACACCTTGGAATGATTTTCCAAGACTTTTTGGAGATATGGAGAAATAGATGATTTTGATGTTGGAACTTCTAGTGAGAATAATTGTGCAATTATGTCTCATTGTTCTTTCTTCAGAAGCTTTGTCATGACATTAGAGCTTATTATCTTTCCCGGCTTCCCTGCAATACCCCGTAATTCAACTTCCTTTCCTTCCAAAACAAATTTCAAGAAAAGTTCTTGAAAATTAAAATCTGTCGTCCCCAAATATTGTAACCATTGTACTCGTAGTACAACATCAACACCTCTCATTGGAATGGAAAGCATTGGAATATTCAATACATATTCCCCCATGGTTAGCTTAATATTATGGCATTTTCTAGAGAAATTTATAGTTCCTCCATTTGAAACCATCACTTGACATTCTGGTGCTAGGTATAGGAAACAATTCAATTTCTTGGCTACCTTACAGTGAATAAAATTATGGGTACTACCCAAATCAATCAAAACTATTACCTTTTTCTTCTTGTTGGTATCCCGTGTTTTGACAGTTTGGCAAATCAAAAGACAAGGCAACATCAGAACCAATCTTTAGAGTTCCAGGATCTAGTCCTCCTGTTCTCAGAGAGGGATCTCTCAAATATTTGTTGGCAAAGGTTTATCTTGTTTGCTTTGGTTATGGATTTTAGACTAGTTATTATGTGCAGATGTTTGGTTTGGTTGGGTTGAGTTGATACAGTAGAATATAAAAGGTCTAGGAAAGATAGACAGAAAGAGGAAATATCCGGTTCATTGGGCAATGGAGTCAAAATAAGGTCATGATAAACTCTTCAAGGGATATGGGATATCAAAGGGAAAATCTAACTTGGCCACAGGATCCTTTGTTTTGGAATGAGATGGACATTAATGATTTGGAAAAAGAAATTTAATTCTCAACAAAGGGAACTTGAAAAACATGACTTAACAATAAAGAGATATTTGATAGACAGGGCTAACCATGAATTCTACAAATATTCATTAAGCAAATAATGATTTCAAGACAACTTTTAAAATGAAATCTAAGATTCGGGGAACACCCTATTTCCTCAAAGATTTTATTTTAAAGGATTTAGAAAACATAAAAGATTCACTGATAGTTGCATTCATAGAAGAGGGAACACCTAAATAACATCTGTGTTTGCAACTATAAAGACCTTTAAAACAACTGTTTAAGCAGGGGCAAAGGGTAAGATCAAAACCGACCTCTTTGGTTAACTTAAGACAATGGTACTTCAAAGGGAGACTTCAATAACAACTTTCAAGTGGTAGTAGACAAGCAGGGAAAACCATAAATCATGCTAAAACCAACTGTTTGAGCTATGAAGGAAATAAACGAGCATGAAGACTAAAGAGAAGTTTTAAAGCCTCTAAAATACTTCAGCAGAAGAAAACATAAAACAGTGAAGGGTGAACAGGTCTAACGTGCTTCCAGGAGTCATTTCTTAGCCTAAAACTTTCAGCCTACTGTAGTAAGAAATTATGGAACATAATGAAAACAAGGAAAAGACATTTAACAGTTCAGAGCACTTCACCAACAGCCAAGCTCATGGATCAAATGATAGAGCCTTCTCAGGAACAGACATGCAACGACATCATCAAGACATCCAAGACTCCAAATTATCTTCAACTTCAACAGACTTATATATTTATTTCAGAGAGTTTCGATATTACAACTTGTGATCAAACATCAACCAACCTTTCTCATCTTCTGTAGAGGTACTTATAGGAAGATGAGGAGGTGAGATTTTAACAAAATATCTCAAGGACAGTTAATGCAGAGTGAAGACTTCTCGGCCCTTTGAGAGGCTCGAGGGAAAAATTTACAGGTGGGTCACTACATTAACTGTTTCATAATAAATATCAAAGCTCGGTGGAAGCTTTGTTTGACTTTGAGGCTCTGTACGCTGTGTGGAGTGATTCTGCAGATATTTTTTGCATTTATTCTCTTGCAGAAGTAATTCCTTGGTTGCGCTGGAGGTGAATATCTGATTTTCTTCAATAAGTTCGGCCCCTGTTTGAATTCTTTGAGGCAACAGGTGGCTCCCGTGGTAGCTGAGGAATCAATTTGCCTCAAATGCAGCGTTGGAAGTCCTTTCTGCCTGACAGATCTTTTTGATTTTCTATTAATTCTGTTTTAGTTTGGGGAATTAGACTTTTGATATTCAACCTTAGCCGTGATCCCCAAATTTGTCTTCAATCTTCAATCTCTTGTGTGTTGTCCTTCAAAACTTATACTCTTTAAAAAACGCGTTAAAACGCAGTGTCTTGTCAATGTGTAGAGCCGCACAGGGCTTTTTAAGATATCGGCGCCCATGGAACGCCGATCAAACATTCAAATGAAGCCCTGTGAATGGTTCTTTTCACAGGCCGAAGGCACGGGAATCGTCATTTCCAACCCCTGGCTTTTCTTCAATGTAATGACGAAGACTCTTTAAAACCTGCATAAAACATAAACTCATAAGGAAATCCTGCGTTTTTTAGGTTTAAACTGCTTCAGATGGCGGGGAAAGGAGCATAGCCGTTGGATGAAAACATCCAACGGTGGAGATCTGCGCAAAAAGGAAAAGGAGAGCGGGGAGAGGAAAACAAGCGGGGTGGTTTTGGACCGTCTGATCTAGACACGTGGACGGTCCAGATCTAATCGGAGGATCGCAATCGGGGAGATCACTTAACAACATGCGATTTGAAACACTGCGATTTGAAAATTTGCGATTGAGCGCAGGCCGTTGATCTGCAGATCAGATCGACGGCGGAAAATGAATCGGAGGGTTTTCAAAGCGGGGGCAAGACTTGTGATCGGAGGGAATAAGGGCCGTTGGATAGGCGGGAAATGGACGGCTGCGATTAAATCGGAAGGCTTCAATCGGGGCGGTGCCAATGCGACTTGCGATTGCGATCGGGGGAAGTGGCGCGATTGAGCGCTGGCCGTCAGATCTTGCGACAGATCGACGGCGCGGAACGCGTCGCAAGACTTAAAAATATAAACTAATCGCATCGGGGTTTTAACATATTTACAAAGGAATTTGTCTCCCGCCCGGCCTTCGATTGCGATTGGCCCCCAACGTTTAAGCTCCTGGTCTTGGGTGACGGGCATATGTGGGGAAGTGGTTTTTAGGACTTAGCCCAAGGGGCTTAGGTCCATAGCAATAAAACTTTGATTTTTTATGAGAAATTTCAAGGATTAAAGTGGATTTGGGGGTTCCGAAATAGTTAAAAAGTGAGTTTTTAACTATGAAAGGGGAAAATTTCATAAATGGAGGGAAAACTTATGAAAAGTAGAGGAATAATATGGAGAAACAAGGGAAGAAAATGATGGTTTCTTCAGCAGTTTGTTATACGAAATCAGCAGATTTTTCTGAGTAAAAAATGGGACAAAAAATGAGGATTTTGGATAGAGGCATGAGGCCTAGAAGGAGTCTTCAAGAGCCAACAATTTTTAGTGATAAAATTTGTTCCTTGGAGGCTCAAAAAGATTTAGCCACCTTTAGGTGTAACAAAATATTATAGGTGGCTAACAGTGGCTCCACTTGGGGATGATGCCTTCTTGAAGGCATCAAGAATTCAGACTTGATTTCTCTGGGAGGCTGATCAATTGCCTCATCCATTGGGCTGTCCTTCTGTGATTGAATGATCTTTTTTTTTTTTTTTAAACATATTTGGCAGCCATGAAAACAATGGACCTTTATCAACAAGCTTGCTACCTACCCAATCCTACAGATCTAGCATTTTTTCCTTCATCAGAGTGCACTTGGATTGGCAAACTCTATTCACAACATTTTATTCTTTTGAAAGCAGGAAATCTAATCTATTTCTACTCCTTATTTCTCCCTGAACTCAGATTAAACAATTGAGCTCAGATATTTCTCTACCTAGTCTACTGTCTGTTGGGATTAAACAGTCCAACAAACTTTCATTCTCTAATTTCTACAACAAAAATTTAAAAATAGTCAAGTCAAGATTGAGCTGTTTGACTTGCTATGATCTATGGCATAAGAACAAGCTGCACATAGATTATTATTTGCAGAAAATTAAATCAAAATGGAAGGCTTAAGATCTGAAAGTTTCTCATTACGGCCTTCTTTTTCTTTACAACTCTGTTTTTAATTTTGTTTTGAGCTGTCTTTTTCTTGATATCTGATTCAGATTTTGGGCAAATTAGAACCAGTTTTTCTCTTTTATGACTCAGAAAAATAAAACAGTTTTGAGTCATCTCTCTTTGGAAACTTTGGTTCAGATTTTGAATATGTTTGAACCTTTAATTTCTATCCTAATCTATCTACTGATAAGCCAAGATTAAATAGTTTGGCAAATCGAATTCACTTATCCTATCAGCAGAAAATTTTAAAGCTATTTAGTCAAGATTAGGCCTTTTGACTAATTAGAATTGTGTTTTTTCAGGAGTGGCATTTAAGCTTGCACACTTTCAGATTTATTTCTCTTTTTGGCATGGGGCCTTGCCTTTCTTGTTTTCATTTCTGCCCTCTTTTCTTTCTTTCTTTGTTTTTGTATTTTTGAAGTTTAATAACTTTTGAATGCAATGGTTAGACTATGATATTTACAATGGAGAAACAAAAATGCTTTGAAACTTAAGACTCTTGGTAGAAGTAATGCTTGAGCATCCTGCCATTGACAGGACCTCCATATAGGTCTTCTCCATTCAATTCTTTCAAGAAAAATGTATTATGACCCCTCCCAGCATGAATAATATATGGCCCTTTCCACAAGTTCTCAAACTTGCCATGTTTCCCCTTCTCTTCCCTCCTTGAATCCCACTTAAGAACAACACTTCCCACCTGGAAAGTGTTTGCCTTAGTCCTCTTATCAAATTGCTTCTTCATATTTTCTTGGACTAACTGTGTTCTCTCATAAACTTCTTCTCTAGTCTGCTGCAAATGGATGGTTTGGTTGATCCTCCTCTGCATATCATTTTCCTCAACCTGTACTTCTTGAAGGAGTTTTATGACTGGAACTCCTAATGAGGTAGGAAAAATTGCATCCATGCCATAAACTAACTGATAGGGGGACATATTTATTGATTTCTTTGTAGTTAGTCTATCAGCCCATAAGGCATAAACCAACTTACTATGCCATGATTTTTGATTTTCTTCCAACAGTTTTTTAATGATATTGATGAGACTCTTGTTGGAAGATTCAGCTAATCCATTTCCTTGGGGGTAGTAAGCAGTGGAATGGCCCAAGGTTATATGGTATTTGTGACAAAAATCAACCATCTTTTTGGATTTGAAAGCAACAGCATTGTCTGTTATGATTTTTCTGGGACAACCAAATCTGGATAGGATGTGGGTTTCAAGAAACTTGATAATGACAGAGTCATTAGCATTCCTGGTAGGTATAGCTTCTATCCATTTGGTGAAGAAGTCAGTGGCTGTGAGGATCCACTTATGTTGAGCCGAGGAGGAGGGATGAATTTCCCCAATGAAGTCCAGCCCCCATTGTTGGAAAGGTGCCTCAACTCGAATAGGATGTAAGGGTAAGGGAAGGAGTTTTCTCTTGCCATCAAAGATTTGACACTTATGGCAAGACATGACCAGCTTCTGAGTGTCTGGGAAAAGGGTAGGCCAATAGTAACCTGATCTGAGAATTTTGTTTGCTGTGGCCTTCCAGGAGAGGTGCCCTCCACATTCTCCATCATGTAGTTCGTGCATGATCTTCCCTGCATCATCTTCAAGTAAACACTTAAGCAAAATTCCAACAACGTTTTTCCAATATAAAATCCCATCCATAATGCAAAAACTCAAAGCTTTCTGTTTCAAAAATCTAGCTTTAGTTTTAGACAGAGAAGGAGGATTATTCAAATATAAAAGCACATAAACAATGTCGGCATACCAAGGAGAATTTAGGAAAGTTTCCTCAATAAAAGGGGCATCAGATTCTTCCATTTCTTCCAACACATCCACCATATTTATGTCTAATGCTTGGAAGTTTGACTCAGCCATAAGTTTTGCTAATCCTTGCCCCTTAACCAGTTTGGTGGGCCTAATTTCTAAGTCATATTCAAGAATAGTTGCAATCCATTTTCCCCTTTTACCATCAGGGTCTTGACTTGGAATATCCTTGACAACAGTATGCGGAACAAAAGCAATTATGTGAGAGTGTAAGATGTAGACCCTAAAGTCCTTTAATGATTTCACTAATGCTAAGGCTTGCTTCTCCATAATGTTATAATTGAGAGGGGTGTCTCTTAGGGCCCTACTAAAAAATGATATTGGTTTTTCTTGTCCGAGATCATTCTTTTGAAGCAAAACTGCAGCTAATGTATGTTCAGATGCAAAAGAAAAAATGTAAAATTCTTTGGTAAAATCAGGACTAATCAGTACTGGCGCTTGGGTAAGAGCTTGCTTGACCAGTTCGAATGATTGTTTGGCTGGTAAAGTCCATTTTATACCCACATTTTTCTTAAGCATGTTTGTGATGTTTTATAATAGCTCAGCAAGGTTGGGAATAAATCTTCTCAAAAAATTTATCTTTCCAATGAAAGATTGCAATTCTTTGAGGCTTCTAGGATGGCTGATTTGCAATATGCCATCTATCCTTGTAGGGTCTATTTTGATTCCTTCTTCTGAAATTATATGGCCAAGAAGTTTTCCTTCTTGGAGGCCGAAGAGGGTCTTCTTGGGATTCAATGATAAGCCAAATTTCCTACATTTCTCAAAAACCTTTCTAAGGTGAATCAAGTGCTCTTCATCAGTTTTTGAGAAAACAGTTATGTCGTCAAGGTAAATAATTATAAAATAGCCAATATCTTCAGAGAAGGCTATGTCCATGGCCCTTTGGAAGGTGGCCCCTGCGTTCATTAATCCGAAAGGCATTTTGACATACATAAAAGTTCCCCAAGGTGTGGTAAAAGCAATTTTGATTTGATCACTTGGGAAAACTAACACCTGATTGTAACCCGAGAACCTATCTAATAGGGATATTATTCTTGATCCAACTACCCTCTGAAGTATATGGTCCATCTTAGGTAAAGGGTAGTTGTCTTTTAAAGAGGCTCTGTTTAAATTTCTGAAGTCAATACAGAGCCTGATTTCTCCAGTTTTCTTTCTAACAGAAACTAAGTTTGATACCCATTCCGAAAATCTAATGGGTACTATGATCCCAACGTTGTACATTTTCTCAATTTCTGCCTTAACCGAAGGTAATAAAAGGGGATTTATTCTCCTTAGTTTTTGCTTAAAAGGCTTTTGATTTTCCTTCAAAGGGATTTTATGCTGGATGATGCTGGTATCATATGATTTCAAGTCTTTGTATTCCCAAGCAAACACATCCTTAAATTCTTTAAAAAGCTTTATGTACTGTGATTTTATGTGGGCTGGGAGAGTGCTGGATAGCTTGATCATCTTGGGTTCTGCGAGACCGCCTATGTTGTGTTCTTCTACATTTGTCTCCACAGGCTCCATCCTGGGTTCTTTAGCTACATCGTTGAGATCAAACAGGTGTTCTAAAGGTGTGAGACCTCTTGGAATTTTATCATTTTTGCATTGTAAGACTTCCAAGTCTTCTCGGTCTTCATTGTTCACTACCTCTGCTTCAAAAGGATTTTCGCAATGATTTATATCAGCAGGATATGTCATTTCAGCCTCTGGGATTTGTTCAATATACAAGCAGTTTTCTTCATGGCTAGCTTCTGGTGTTGGTATGCTGAAATCATTTTCTGATTTTAAGAAATCATCTATGTGTTTGTCAGATTCGAACACTTGCCAGTGATCTTCGTTATTAGGCACAACAGGTCTGTGTTTCACCTTTATACTGAGTTGTTCATTTATCTCAGGTACTTGGCAATTGCTGGCAGTGAAGGCAAGTTCATTTGCTAGATGATTCCGTGCTCTAGGGATAAAAATGAGTTCATATTTTTCGAAAGTTTTTAACAGGTCAAGGGCAGCATTTTGATATTCCCTAAGCTTTGGATTCTTGGCCGAGTATTCTCCTTTGATTTGTTTGATGATAAGCTCAGAATCCCCTAAAATGGATATCCTTTGGGCTTCTAATTCTTTAAGCAGTTGTAAGCCTAGGAGAAGTGCTTCATACTCAGCAATATTGTTAGTGCATGGGAAGTCTAATTTGTATGAAAAAATCCGATTTGTGTTTTGAATCCAGACACCTGCCCCTGCACTAGTTTTATTACAGGATCCATCGAAATTTATTGTCCAAAGTATATTTGACTCATTCTCATTTTCTTGTTGCTGTTGATCGTCAATGTTTTGGAGTTTATTCGAGGTGAAAGTGGGGGGGTCTATATTTTCTTTACATGGTTGAGTGATTTCATCTTCGTTATACAAGATAAATGAATCTAAACTTGATTGAATAGAATAGATCGGAGTGTTGTTTGGTTTGTCCATGTTACTCACCATATACTTCATGTGGGTTTCCCTGTATAGTCTTCTATTTTGGTTGAAAACAGGGATGGTGGCATAAGACATGTCCATTTGAAGGCTTCCCTGAAGTTTGGCTCCCCATGACCTTGATAAAATCATGCCATACTTAGGGGGAATGTCAGCTACAACGATATCCATCACTAGATTCTTGGCAGGGATCTGAGCTAAGTTAACACATAAATCTTTGATTAAACCCAAACATTTGACTCTACTTGAGTCAAAGGAATACAAATATTTGTATGGTTTAGTAATTTCTAAGCCTAAACTTTCCATTACTACTTTGGGCATTAGATTGTGTGAAGCCCCGGAATCTAACATGGCATTGTGTAGAATTTTATCGTGTATGTTCAAACTGACATAGAAGGGAGGGACTGGTCCTTCTTGATATTTTCCTTCAACCTCTGGGCCAAACAACAGCTCAGGTTTTTCATCTGTCAAGTTTAAGGTGTCAGTATCACTTCCTAAGTTCAAAGCTTTTAAAACTTGGTTTTTGTACACATCTTGGGTTACTAGTTCAGCTAGGGGGATCGTAATTTTAATCTTGGCAATTTCCCCCTCAAGGCTAAAAGGAATAATTGACTTGTTGATGTTTACATCTGTTTTTTCAATTAAATTCTTTTCAGCAATTTTACTTTGCTGAACCTTGTTTGGGCTAGTATTTGGGATGGTTTTATTGGGACCACTAGCTGAAGTGCTAGGGGTACTCTGTTCAATATTTGGCTGGACAACTTTGTCTTTGTTTGAGTCTGTTTTCTTGGCCGAAATGTTGATTTTTTCTGCTGTCTTTTTGGACTGATTTTCCATGTTCTCTTTGACAGCAATGCTAGTGTTCTTATTTTTCGAATTATCTACACTTCCCTTGCTCCTAAGATCATACTGTTTATGCACTTCCATGATTGCATTTTCAAAACCCAATCTATAGTCATCAGAATATTCATAAGTGTTTGTATTCTGATCATTTGAGAAGAAACCTTGTTCTTCCTCGATGAGGAAAACCTCATCCCCACTGTCTGATCCAATCAAGTTTACATGTGATTCTTCCAACCTTTCCAACTCCCTGTCTTCCTCATATTGATCTACATAGTTCTGTTGAAAGGGAGGTCTGATTTGTTGGTCACTTTCTTTTTGTTTATCCTGATTGTTATCTTTTCTATAATTCTGATTTCTGTTTCTGTTTTGATTGTTTTGAAGTGCATTCTGGTTTTGATTTGCTTGTGCTTTCTTAATTATGCTCATCTCTTTCATCATTTCTTCCAACATTCTCTCCATTTTTGAGCCTGAAGTAGAGGGAGGGGATTCCTCTCTGAAAGATACTCTCTTCTCAGTTTTCATTCTTGCTCTCTTTTCTATTAAGTTTACTTCCACAGAAAGGGCACCTCTTTGCATATCTTCCAAAGTTGCAAAAACTCTTTCTCTGAGTGAATATGTCATGTCTCGGTCAAACCCTTCAAGAAATTTGTTTAAAGCTGAGCCCTGAGGAGATTTTAGTTCAGGTGAAAGTGCGTTATACACGCTGTTAAATCTGGTACAATAAGCTTGTACACTTTCCCCAGGGTTCCTATGGAGATTGTTATAATCAGCAAGGACTTGGAGAGGATTTTTTCTCACTTCCCACTTGTTTAAGAATGTTTGATGGAAGCCTTGGAGGTCATTTATACTACGGGGGCTAAACCTTTAAACCATTTTCTTACCTCTCCCCCTAAGCTCTGAGCAAACAATCTGAGTTTGATAGAATCATCATCGATTTCATTTCGATCAAAATAGTCATTCATCTTATCCACATGTTGTGATGCAGTTGTAGCATTATTAGCATCATATAATGGAATTTTGGACTGATAGTCCTGTGGAAGATTGACTAGTGGTATATTAAGGGCTAAGGGAGCATACCATGCCGCCATGATATGTGGTGGGGGTGGATTAACAAGAGGGGGATTTGGCTGGAGTGGAGTGGTTTGAACAGTGGATGAATGGTGTACAGAAGTGGATGGAACAACAGTAGATTGCTGAGCTGATTTTGGATGAGAGACACCTAGGTTAAAAAGAAAATGTGGATCAGGAGGTGTTGATTCTCTATCAGGATATTCACTTGTTTCCGGGGATGAAAGTGAAGACTCAGGATTTATCTAAATTATATCATCAAATGACCTAGTTCTAAATGGGTTTACTAAGTCAACTTGTGATTGTTGTAGAGCTAAAAGATTTTCAAGAACTGAATTAGCTCTCAAGGGTGATCTGAAAACAGTTGAAAATTTAACCTTAGGAGACTTCCAAAGGATACTTTCTGGGTCATCAACTATCTCAGGTGGATCGGGGTTAGGATGGGCTCTAGTATAAATCTTCCTAGAAGCCACTATGTTGTAATTTTGAGATCCAAATAACAGGAAAAGTTCAACCAAGTATGACAATCTTTGAGAGGTTAACTGATCTGTTTACACAAATTTTGATCTTACAATCCTCTAACTGGATTAGGAAACTGTTATAACGGTAAGGGTTCTTTCCAGTGGAGTCTTTAAGGTCTGCTCAGGATTATGGAGTCGCCAGGTGGAAGTTTTAGCTCCTAAGGGGGTAAAAGGTTTTATGGTCCACCACCATGTTTATTATGAAGCCAAAATTGAAATATTTTGGGTTTTTCTGAGTTTATTTTGTTTTTATAGGTTAAGAGGGTGTTCTAAGTCTGATTTTGCACTTAGCTAAGGTGTTCAAACAGACAGAGTTGCTCTTATGGCTTGGTAACTGGTTCCTTCAAGGTTTGATAAGGTTTTGAAAGGAATCCTAAGGGTTACTTAGTTTGCCACTGATTCAAAAAGTCCTATCATGATTGCCATTATGTTAGGCAGTGCTTGAAGAAAGTTACTTATGTTATACTGGACCTAAAGTTGAAGGAAAGGTTTCGCAAACCTCTAATTCTCAGCAGGTCCCACCGTGATCGCCATTATGTTGGTATCCCGTGTTTTGACAGTTTGGCAAATCAAAAGACAAGGCAACATCAGAACCAATCTTTAGAGTTCCAGGATCTAGTCCTCCTGTTCTCAGAGAGGGATCTCTCAAATATTTGTTGGCAAAGTTTTATCTTGTTTGCTTTGGTTATGGATTTTAGACTAGTTATTACGTGCAGATGTTTGTTTGGTTGGGTTGAGTTGACACAGCAGAATATGAAAGGTCTAGGAAAGATAGACAGAAAGAGGAAATATCCGGTTCATTGGGCAATGAAGTCAAAATAGGGTCATAGCAAACTTTTCAAGGGGTATGGGATATCAAAAGGCAAATCTAACTAGGCCACGGGATCCTTTGTTTTGGAATGAGATGGACATTAATGATTTGGAAAAAGATATTTAATTCTCAACAAAGGGAACTTGAAAAAAACATGACTTAACGATAAAGAGATATTTGATAGACAGGGCTAACCATAAATTCTACAAACATTCTTTAAGCAAATAATGATTTCAAGACAACTTTTAGAATGAAATCTAAGATTCGGGGAACACCCTATTTCCTCAAAGATTTTATTTTAAAGGATTTAGAAAACATAAAAGATTCACTGATAGTTGCATTCATAGAAGAGGGAACACCTAAATAACATCTGTGTTTGCAACTATAAAGACCTTTAAAACAATTGTTTAAGCAGGGGCAAAGGGTAAGATCAAAACTGACCTCTTTGGTTAACTTAAGACAATGGTACTTCAAAGGGAGACTTCAATAACAGCTTTCAAGTGATAGTAGACAAGCAGGGAAAACCATAAATCATGCTAAAACCAACTGTTTGAGCTATCAAGGAAATAAACGAGCATGAAGACTAAAGAGAAATTTTAAAGCCTCTAAAATACTTCAGCAGAAGAAAACATAAAACAGTGAAGGGTGAACAGGTCTAAGGTGCTTCCAGGAGTCATTTCTTAGCCTAAAACTTTCAGCCTACTGTAGTAAGAAATTATGGAACATAATGAAAACAAGGAAAAGACATTTAACAGTTCAGAGCACTTCACCAACAGCCAAGCTCATGGATCAAATGATAGAGCCTTCTCAGGAACAGACATGCAACGACATCATCAAGACATCCAAGACTCCAAATTATCTTCAACTTCAACAGACTTATATATTTATTTCAGAGAGTTTCGATATTACAACTTGTGATTAAACAGCAACCAACCTTTCTCATCTTCTGTAGAGGTACTTATAGGAAGATGAGGAGGTGAGATTTTAACAAAATATCTCAAGGACAGTTAATGCATAGTGAAGACTTCTCGGCCCTTTGAGAGGCTCGAGGGAAAAATTTACAGGTGGGTCACTACATTAACTGTTTCATAATAAATATCAAAGCTCGGTGGAAGCTTTGTTTGACTTTGAGGCTGTGTACACTGTGTGGAGTGATTCTGCAGATATTTTTTGCATTTATTCTTTTGCAGAAGTAATTCCTTGGTTGCGCTGGAGGTGAATATCTGATTTTCTTCAATAAGTTCGGCCCCTGTTTGAATGCTTTGAGGCAACAGGTGGCTCCCGTGGTAGCTGAGGAATAAATTTGCCTCAAATGCAGCGTTGGAAGTCCTGTCTGCCTGACAGATCTTTTTTATTTTCTATTAATTCTGTTTTAGTTTGGGGAATTAGACTTTTGATATTCAACCTTAGCCGTGATCCCCAAATTTGTCTTCAATCTTCAATCTCTTGTGTGCTGTCCTTCAAAACTTATACTCTTTTAAAAACGCGTTAAAACGCAGTGTCTTGTCAATGTGCAGAGCCGCACAGGGCTTTTTTAAGATATCGGCGCCCATGGAACGCCGATCAAACATTCAAATGAAGCCCTGTGAATGGTTCTTTTCACAGGCCGAAGGCACGAGAATCGTCATTTCCAACCCCTGGCTTTTCTTCAATGTAATGACGAAGACTCTTTAAAACCTGCATAAAACATAAACTCATAAAGAAATCCTACTTTTTTTAGGTTTAAACTGCTTCAGATGGCGGGGAAAGGAGCATAGCCGTTGGATGAAAACATCCAACGGTGGAGATCTGCGCAAAAAGGAAAAGGAGAGCGGGGAGAGGAAAACAAGCGGGGCGGTTTTGGACCGTCTGATCTGGACACGTGGACGGTCCAGATCTAATCGGAGGATCGCAATCGGGGAGGTCACTTAACAACATGCGATTTGAAACACTGCGATTTGAAACTTTGCGATTGAGCGCAGGCCGTTGATCTGCAGATCAGATCGACGGCGGAAAATGAATCGAAGGGTTTTCAAAGCGAGGGCAAGACTTGTGATCAGAGGGAATAAGGGCCGTTGGATAGGCGGGAAATGGACGGCTGCGATTAAATCGAAAGGCTTCAATCGGGGCGGTGCCAATGCGACTTGCGGTGCGATCGGGGGAAGTGGCGCGATTGGCGGCGCAGTCAGATCTTGCGACGGATCGACGCGGCGCGGAACGCGTCGCGAGACTTAAAAAATATAAACTAATCGCATCGGGGTTTTAACATATTTACAAAGGAGATTGTCTCACTTGGAAACCTTAGATTGCGATTGGCCCCCAACGTTTAAGCTCCTGGTCTTGGGTGACGGGCATATGTGGGGAAGTGGTTTATTTGACTCCTTCCAAGGGCTTAGGTCCATAACGATAAAACTTTGATTTTTATGAGAAATTTCAAGGATTAAAGTGGATTTGGGGGGTTAGAAATAGTTAAAAAGTGAGTTTTTAACTATGAAGGGAAAATTTCATAAATGGAGGGAAAACTTATGAAAAGTAGAGGAATAATATGGAGAAACAAGGGGAAGAAAATGATGGTTTCTTCAGCAGTTTGTTATACGAAATCAGCAGATTTTTCTGAGTAAAAAATGGGACAGAAAATGAGGATTTTGGACAGAGGCATGAGGCCTAGAAGGAGTCTTCAAGAGCCAACAATTTTTAGTGATAAAATTTGTTCCTTGGAGGCTCAAAAAGATTTAGCCACCTTTAGGTGTAACAAAATATTATAGGTGGCTAACAGATATGTCCTTCTATCTTAAGAGTTTGAGGAGTGGTAATTCCTGCCAATGCATTACATGATATGGTCATACTCATTTCTTCTTCTAGGTTTGGTTCCTCGTTTATATCCTCTTCTTTTGAAGTTTCTTGTTCATTTTCTTCCTCCTCTTCACAATCTATGTAAAATAATTTCTTCTCAGCACACTTATGACCTTTAGTGTATTTTCTATCAGAACTGTAGCAAAGCCCTTTTGCTCTTTTTTCTTCCAATTGTTATGGTGTCAACCTTGTAGGTTGTGGAAGTCTAGGAGTAGCAACACTTTCATCTTTATTGATGTGAGTGGGAGGCTTCCTTGTCGCCATAATTTTACATTCAATTTTTATTGCTAGTCTGAATGCCTTCTCCAATGAATCAGGTTCCCAAAAGTGAACTTCATGTTGGATGTTATCTTTTAAAGTCCCTATGAAGACATCAATCATGTGTTCCTCTGGAATGTCAGTTACTCTTATATTCAATTTTTGCAAGTCCTCAATGTGCTCCACCACTGAACCCTTTTGTTTGAGATTTATCAATTGGCTAAAGAAGGTTTTGCTATTTGTATCCTCATAATGTGCTATCATTTCCTTCGTAAAAATTGACCAAGTGACATTTTTTTTATGGGAGCAAATCCATCGATACCATACAAATGTATTTTGTTCTAAATGTAAAGTTGCAATCCGTACCTTTTATGTGTTTTGCACATTATTGAGATCAAAATATTGCTCCATTTGTAGTATCCATGTTATAGAATCCTTGCCATCAAACTTCCTCATATCCGTCCTTGGAATATGGTGGTTCTTCCATCCAACATTAGAGTTTATGAAATCAAGATTAACATTTATTTTGTTCTCATCATGAGTTTCCTCTACTATCTTTTTTCCATTAGGAAAAATTTATTGTATCAACTTTGTCAAACCTTCCATGTCTACTTTTAGATCATTCTTCATGTTTTACATGTTGTCTTTCATTTTTTCTTCTATGTCATCCATCTTAGCTTCCATTCCAGCTTCCATGTCCTCCATCTTAGATTCCATGCCTTTCTCCAAACCATCCATCTTAGCTTCCACACCTTTCTTCAAAACTTCCATTTCATTTTTTGTTTCTCTTTGTGAGAGCAAAATTTGGTGCACTTGCTCTTGTAATTTTGATATGTAATATTGCCATTTTTCATCTTCACGAGTCATAGTAGAGACTTCTAAAGGCTTAATGGGTGTAGAATTCTTTTTAGGGGGTATTTTAGAACCCAATACTAATATCTATTCTACAATATGCCATTGGAATCAATTCAAACTGATTTTTCTTTCACACAATAATTATGCAATTCGAAAAAAAATACACACATTTTTCTTGCTTTTGAGTAGCTCGATATTGAAATTGAATTATCTCTGTGATTTTGAATCTTCAATATCTAAAATTCAACCCTATAGTATTCCTCTGAAGCTTCTTTCAAATGCCACCGGTCTAACCTGATTTGTATTCTTTAAAGCAAAGTTATGCCCAATCTCCCACAATGACCTAATTATGGACTGATTCAGTAGAGCGAACTTGTATGATGTTCCACGTGTCACTGTTTCCTCCTTGGGCTCTTACATTGATATACATGAAATTACATTCCATGTACTTGCGGCCAATTTTTACATAATTCCAATCTGATGCTCAAAGAGAGAGAGTTATGACAATTTTCCCACGGTCACCTCTAAGAGATGAAATTTAGGAGCCTGCAAAAACCCTAACTTTCACAAATCATATCTACGTAAATATTGCAAACCAAAATCTTAAATTTTTACACAATGTTCCTCAGGATTTCAGATTTTCTCCATAAAAATTTCAGCTTCTGAACCTTCGTACAAAAAATGTTATAGCAAAAATTCCATGATGACCTGTTTTGATTAAATTTGGGAGCCTAAAAAAAACCCTAACTTCCATAGATCATATCTCTGAAAATATTGTGAACCAAGATCTGAAATTTTTACACGACGTTCCTCTGGATTTTTCCTTCAATCTATAAACATTTTAGCTTTTTAACCTTCGTAGAAAAAAATTTATAGAAAAAATTCCACGAAGACCTATTTGGAACAACGAAACCCTAGAATCCAAAGCTCTGATACCAAATGTTATGAAACCAGCTCAAAAAATAGAATAAAAGAGAGATCAACGCCTTATAAATAAGCCAATTCGAGGGGGAAAACTCCTTTACATTACATAAATGAACATTTCTTGGATGATGCAAATGACAAAACTTCCTTCTATATATAGGAGTCCATGGGGTCACTATAATCCTAGCCAACTTAACAATAATAATGTAAGGGCACAATAATAATAATATTGGGGTTACAGGGGTACACCAATAACAATAAGGGGGTTACACCAACAACAATAAGAGACTATACTAGTAATATAGGGACCTAACATGAACCCAAGGGTAAAAGAAAAGGTTGAAGTAGAGATAGACAAAATGCTAAATGCAGGCTTGGTCTTTCCAGTTGAAGAAGCAAAATGGGTCAGCCCAATAGTAATACAAAGTAAAAAGGAAAAATTAGAAATTAGAGTATTTGTAGACTACAGAAGTCTAAACAATGCATGTATTCATGACCCCTTCCCAACGCCATTTAGTGACATAGTTCTGGACAACGTGGTGGGAAACGAAGCATGCTCATTCACATATGGCTTCTCAAGGTATCATCAAGTATAAATAATAGAATAAGATAAAAGAAAAGCTACCTTCACAACAGAATGGGGATCATACGCCCATCATGTCATGCCTTTTGGGCTAAATAATGCACCAACTGTATTTTCATGGATAGTAATAGCAACCTTCATAATTCATAAGTTCCTAGAAGTGTACATGGACGATTGGACGGTGTATAGTTTACTCAAAAACCATGCAAGTTTGTTAAGGATAATGTTTGACAGGTGCAGACAACATCAAATTTCTATAAACGTCAAAAAGTGCATCTTTGCAGTACCCTTTGGAACACTGATGGGACATGTTGTCTGTAGGCAACGAGTATGTGTGGACCCTGCAAAGGTGGCGGTAATTGTGAATATGAATACCCTGAAGAATTTGAAGTAGTTGGGATCACTACTTGGACACACAGGATACTACAGGTGGTTCATCCGCAACTATGTGAAAAATCATAATATCACTGGAAAAAATGTTGCGAAAAACATCACAATTCATATGGAATGATGAATGCATTAAGGCATTGGACATGTAGAAGGAGAAATTAGCAAGCACACCCATTTTGGCCCATCTGAATTGGGATAAACAGTTCCATGTCCACATTGATGCTTCAAGTATTTCTTTGGGAGCGATGCTCGCTCAACAGGGAGAAACCTCCATAGATCACCCGGTATACTTCGCAAGCAGAAAATTGCCAACGACAGAAAGGAACTACACAACAATGGAGAGGGAAGATCTTGCGAGGAAATAATCCCTACAGAAATTTCACCACTATTTATTGGGAGGGACATTCAAATTCTTCACAGATCACTCAACACTGAAATATTTAGTAAACAAACCTATCTTGGAGGGTAGAATCTGCAGGTGGATTCTACTATTCCAAGGGTTCACTTTCGAAGTCATAGTAAAGCCGGGAAGGCTCAATGTTGGTCCCGACCATTTGTTATGATTGGAAAATGGAGAAAATGGGGGACCAAGTGATGATCAGCTGCGAGATACTGATATTTTCCACGTAGAAGCCATTCCAGATTATCTGGAACAGATAGCAACATACTTGGCCACAGGAAAATTCCTAGCGGAATACACAAAAACTCAAAGAAGACACTTAGTAGTTAAAGCAGCTGAGTACCAACTCATAGCCATACAATTATATAAAATGGGCCTGAATCATATCCTACAAAGGTGTGTATTAGATCACAAAAGAGTAGACATATTGTGGGAGTGTCACAATGGAGTTGCGGGAGGACATGTTGGCGCAAAACTTACCGCAAGGAAAATACTACAAGTAGGATTATGGTGGCCGACCATGCACAAAGACAACAAAGAGTATGTGAAGAAATGTGATATCTGTCAAAGATCAAGGCGATCGTCACATAGTGATGAGCTGCCCCTACAACCTGTAAGGGATATGCAGGCATTTGAGAAGTGGGTAGTTGACTTCATAGGACCGATTTCACCAATCGCGCAACACTTACATGAAAGATATATAATCACCGTAACTGACTACCTCACAAGATGGGCAGATGAGACACTAGTAAAGGATTGTACATCAGATACAACAACCAGATTTATCTTTGAGAACATCATTTACATGTTCGGCTGTCCAAGGAGCATAACGAATGATAAAGGCACACATTTCATTAACGCGACAATCAAATCACTGCTAGATAATTTCATGATACAACACCACAAGAGTATCCCGTACCACCCATAGGCAAACGGAACCATCGAGGCTTTCAACAAAATCTTGGAGAAGGGGTTAACAAAGATATACAATGCTAACCGCGACGACTGGGATGAAATAATACCAGCCACGTTGTGGGCGTGCCGGATAACCATAAAGAGGTTGCATAATCAAACTCCATTCCAATTGGTATATGGGAAAGAAGCAGTAATACAGGCCAAGTTTTTTATACCAAGTCTCTTAATTGCGTCAACAACACAAATGACAGAGGAAGAATCCATCTCTTCACACCTTCATGAATTGCAGGAACTCGAAGAAGATAAGTTTATGACCCATTTTCATCAATCAGTACAGAGACAGAGATAGAAGGCCTCGCATGACTGCCACATTAAGCACAAGGCATTTACCAGTGGCGGCAAAGTATTGTTCTATGACAGAAAATTCCATAAATTCCTAGGAAAGCTTAAGATGCACTGGATGGGGTCGTATTATGTCATCGAGATCAGGGACTCAGGCGCGTTCAAGCTAGCGCAAATGGATTGATAAATACTTCAAGGATGGGTTAACGACGCATGCCTGAAACCTTATCATAAGTAAGCAACAAATTTTTTTATTTCTCAAAACAATAGACTAGCAGAAATTTGGGTATACTGCAGAAGAAAGAAAATAATGAGGGTGATTGCTTCAGTGGTTGAGCCGGAGCTCGACGAAAGAATTCAAAGGTTAGTGTCACTGGTTATAAAATATGATAACGCCACCCTTATAGATACCGACTTCACAGATTCATTCCAGTTCCCTGTGCTGAAGAGGCAAGTTTACATTGAAAATCATGTGAAGGAAGGAGGAGGCGAAGCAGCAAGGGTGCATCCAGACTTTAGAGGCATCTAGAGATCTACAATTCTGCATCTCATAAGTCTACTAGTGTTTGGGACAAGAGGGGTGGCGATGCAATGTACCAAATTCCTCATCAGCAGAATCTAGAATGGGTCGATGTGGCTTGGGAGGGAGATCCCAATTCACGTGGAGGATATACACAGACTTATAGGCCTATCATCAGTAGGAAGGGATGTATCATCAACCTTCCAAAAGACATCTAAAAGAGATAATAAGGTGGGGGAATGTGACTACTACAGGAAGTACAAGACAAGGAGAGGAGGAAAGGGAGCCAAAATTGATCTTATCAACGCCCCAACAGTGAAATTTTCTTTCTATTTGATTGCTGACAAAACTATGAGGCACCATACCAAGGGGGAATGCACCCTTGATACAATATCGGTTGTGGAACATTTTATACAAGGGGCACAATTGAATTGGTGTGTGTTCTTGCTACATGAGCTTTTCGAGGCTTGAGAAGACAAATTCAAGCGGTCCACTGGATTTATATATGGTTATCTAATCATGGCTCTAGCGATGTGGAAATGGAGTCCACTAGGAGGGAGGCCGCTTGCAGAGATTACCGAAGACCAACCAATGATAATGAGGTACACACCATGGAAAGTATCAGGTGACCCGAGTACCAAAGAAATAAATGAAGAAGCCTTCGCAGCCTTGTATCGACAAATTATAGATGTGCTTGAGAGTCAATAAATGGTTCCCAGGAGCCTGCTGGACAGATACTTCCCTCAGATTTTGTTTGTGGTGTCTCACAACCAAACCTATATTCGGCCAGACTGTGTCAATGGCGATACCTTTCATAAACATCTGCTAAATTTTTAAATAATAGAGGAGGAATTGCATGCAGAAGTTTCTTCATGGCCAGGAACGACAATGGAAATCAGAAGCGGGAACCCAATTTATTCATTTGAATCTATGCTTCCCAACCCACTTCTGGGAGAGACACCGGACGAAACAACTCATAGGGTCTCACAATTACAATTGCAGCCGATGCTAGACCAGCTGGAAACCTGGGTGGAAGCTTTCAACAAGGTAATAGGAACTCTCGGCACCAAAGCTACTATATTTCCCTCTTTTTCTGAATTTCAAACGTTAAATTTTGCATCTCCATACACAAAAACCCTTATCCTAACTGCATTACCATCCATCGCATTCCACTCTCACTCATAGCCAACCATCACTTCGCTCCGTAAGAACAAGCCAACAAAACCTCCAATCCCAGCACCTAAGGGGAAAAGACCTTGGACCATGAGATCTGATCAAGTGGTTGATCTCACAAAATAGGACAAGGCACAACCAGTAGTCACTGGAATATTAATTCAAGATGAGCCAGGGGTAAGAACTTAGATCGACTCTGTATTACTAGAATTTAATCCATCTTCATTTCTTAATGTACAAGTTTCATCACCACCCAACACACAGAATTCATCATTGCACACATCATTCACATCCAAAGATCACTCAACCCACACTCCATCCACTTCTGCAACCATCTCCGACCCAATACCACCAGACACTCTAATGACTAATGACGCTGAGGCAGAAGTTGAGGTTAACCCAACCACAATAGGGCAAAGCACCTTCTTAGAAATATTAATCCATGCAGGGTCGCCCATTTTTTGATGCATCACCTACTAAAACCTCACTGAACCCATTCCAACAATCCACATTATTGTTATAGCAGTTCATGTCCAAACCGCCATCCACCAGTCACCACATTCCCAAATCTAAACCACCGCATCAAAGTCAACCCACATCCCCCCAGGGACACTTAGAATGATTGATTTCTAGTGGGAAACCACTTAGGGAACGACATCCAATCCCAGAGATGATGAGCAGTGGCGACATGCAAAATTGGGGTCCTGGGAAACTCTTCAGTTTCATCCAGACAACAGCATGACAAGTAGAGAGTCTACACAACGACCTCCTACAGAAATATGAGTAAAAAAAACAAGTTGTTGTACTTACTTATGAGCGCAATCAACTCAAGAATGAGAAATATGGCCTACAATAGTAGTTGGATCAGGTAATTGAGATCTTCAAAGACCTATGAATAACAATCACTAATCTAGACAATAGCACACCAGTAGATATTTCATCATGCTCGATGGTTGAGTGATCCATTCGGGTAAAAATAGCATTTACTACCCTGGACTGATAAATTCAGGAACTGAAAGAAGCGCTTGCAACAAGACCAGCGGTACCGGACCCTTTTACAATGTATGCAGAGAAGGTAGTAGAGAGGCAGAAACAAATGCAGAGTATGAATGAGACACTAGTTACAACGATTAGACAAGCATACAATTTGATCGAGAAACTCCATGAGTGCTCCAAATCACTAACAATGAAGGCTCAACTCGTTTGTGAGAAGCTATAGAAGATTTTTCTTGAGATAAGGGGAACAATAGATCCGGTCAGCCGCGCTCAACTATATGACCAAGCTTATGCACTCGAGACACAGGTTTAGGCTATCGAGGAGAACTCAGTGATGATGAAACAACTTCTCAGGGACCTACAACAACCCGTGAAATAGAAGATAGAAGCAATTCAATGATTGGCGTCCGAGGCCGAACCCAAACTCCAGGAGATGTTCAACAATTTTCCACAAGTGATGGACACAACTCATGCTGACAAAGTGGTCACCTAGATAGAGCTCGTAACAAAATTATGGAAATAAGAAATAACTGAGTTCAAACAGCTCAAGACATAGGCGATGAGAAAGGTTCCCAAGTTGGGGCCTTTGTTAAAAGAGGGCCAACTAGAACAGGAGAAGACATAAATAAAAATAGCAGAGGAAACTTTGCCAGCATCAGAAGTCGACGGACAACCAGCGATCGCTACAGAAGGAAAATATTGACTCGGGACGATTCAATAGCATGTGGTCAAGGCCTATTGGGGACTTTGTTTTAGACAAGACAGTTTTGAGTTGCAAAAGGATAGGAGCGAAAGGACAAGTGGCAGAGTGCAATCAATATAGACAAGGAGCCATTGCGGTTGTGGAAAACTTGAAGGCAGGTGGTGGAGCACAGATAGGTGGTGACACAAATGGCAGAGACGGGAGACAATAAACAGGTAGTAGAACTCCCAAAGACAGAAGCAGTGACAAAAAAGAGACGGAAGGTAGCAGAATGCAAGGGAACAACTGAGCAGAAAAAGGGGCAAATACTGAAAGTGTCAGTTGGTAGGAATAGGTAAACAAAGAAGGAATGAATCTGAGGATAGTTAGAGGATGATAGTGGATCAGAGCCTAGGAAGAGCTCTGCAGAGTTGTATGTACTGGACTAAAATGTATTGAACTCTGTGGAGTATGTTTGTAATGTTTTGAGATAAGCTAATAGAATCAGGTCGATGCTGTGTTGTGTGCCATGGAATAGTTGATACTTGTTGATCATTGTGTGTGTGACTATTTTAAAATTTTAATTCAATGCTCAGAATGTGTATGGATGAATGATAACATGTCTATTAAGTTGATATATATGAGTATCTTCTATATGAAATGAGAAATGACTTGCTATTAATGATCTCTCCTCAATGTTAATGGTCTAGTTTCTAATCCCAGTAAGGTCAGACACGCCTCGGGTGAGACTCCTTTCTCTCTTGAGGTGTTGTCCTAGACTACAGCAAAACCTTGTTGGTTCCAAGCCTGAACCTGGGTCTTGTCCAGAGACCTCCTTTTTCGCCAACAAGCTCATGTGAATTCAATTGACACGTGTTAGGGTCTGAGCTCGAATCATGCCTTCATGTTTTGTGAATTGGAAAGAAATTGGATTGACATGTGTTGGTTGTTGTTAAGCTCGAAATATGCCTTTCATGGTTGGTGAATTGAAAATTTGTAAACTTAGGGGATGGGAAAGGAACATAAAATCCCATTTTCTATTTTTTATTTTTAAGGTCCCCTCATCCAACACTGTGCCTCCATTTCCAAGATTGTCTGCCTGTCGGTTGAGAGCCCTTGGGTCGTGGAAGAAGGTAACCGCTTGGAAACGAATCGTCTCTTTTTGAATTATCACATTGATTGATGTCGACTTGCTATTTATTATTCTTCTTCTCAAGATCCCCTAATTCATCATTATGCCTCCATTTGCAACATTGTTGTCTTTTCGGTTGAGAGGAGTGATGCCAACTTGTTGTTTATTACTTCTTCTAAGATCCCCTTATTCAGCGTTGTGCCTCCATTTGAAAGACTGCCAGCTTGTGGGTGCAGAGCCGTTAAGGCCTGGAGGAAGGTAACCTCTTGAAAACGAAGGGACTCTCTTCAAATTCTCGCGATGAATGAATGATAGAAAAACGAAAATATCACCATAATTGAAAAACGCATTAAAATAGAGATAGGTGAAACCTTGAAACCCTTGATACGAAAATATAAGATAAAAGAAAATTTTATTATTTCCCCACAGCTAACCATAAGGTAGGTCTGTGGGGCATGGAAACCTCGAAAGGTCCTCTAATTCTATTCATCCACCAAATTATATTTCCATATGGAGGGGTGTGGAGATCAAGAAAGGAAAATTGTGCAAGGATAATTGTACACCCACGCATTGATAAAAATCCTACTCATGGGAATATTTTGATGGACTCTGTCAAGGAGAGCCACAGAAGTTGGGGCAGGAAGAATTTCATATTTGGAGGAAGCTAGAAGGTAATTGTTTCAAAGTGGGCAAGTCATGCATTTTAATTTTTAGGTTAAGATCCATTATAATTTTCCATTCTTCTGACTTTAGTCAACATGTTCACAAAACTTAGGACTATTTTTACAAGTTTTTATCTTCCTTTTTGTCTATGTCTGATTTCCTCCTACAGTGAACAATATAATCCAATTTTGCTTTCTCCCACTATGGGAGTTTGCAGATGGAGATCTACCCAGATCATTATGGGAATTGGTAGATGGAGATCTACCACATCATTATTTCTCAGCATAACATTTTATTTCTTCATTATTGCTCAACATAACGTTTTCTTTCTTGGATATCGCCCTTTGGGTGCATATAGACCATGTAATCATTTTATCGTTTTTTCTTCCCTGAGAAAAAATGAAAAGCTCCATTAACAAGGATTAAAAACACATAAAGATAAATATAGCTAACTCCAGTAGTTACAGGTTGATATTTTGACTTTCAGAGGCCACATTCAGCTCTAGTAGTTTCATTTAGATATGTTTTGAATTTCGATTCGGTGTGCAGGCCGCACAAACGCTTTTGAATTTCGATTCAGTGTGAGGATATTTTTTCACTTTTGAATTTTGATTCAGTGTGGAGGGATATTTTTTCACTTTTTAATTTCAATTCAATGTGGAGGCTGCACGAATGCAGGCCTTCGTTGCCACAAATTATGCTAGGTAGACCCCTCTCTGAAGTGCAATGGAGGTGGCCTTCCTAGGCCATCAACCTTCTTGATCATCGATTGACGCCGCCTAGGTAAGTATGTCTTCCACGTTCCCATCTTCCCCCTCTATACCCTTTCCTTTCATTTCTTGCATCCCCAATTTGAATGTGGGATATATCCACCATACTATATTTCAATTCAAAATTAAAATTAAAATACACACTCAATTCCTAAGTTTCATCCCTAGTATTGTATTGTTATTGTTGTTGTCACTATCCGTATCCCTTTAAAACAACAAAAGTTCTACAAACGCCCACTTACCGACAAACAAAGGAAACCTAGCAACAAACAAAAGGGACTCAATCGGGACCACATCGACAGTAAACAGAAAAACAAAGTAGTCTAAAGCCGAAAATTAGGGAGGAGATAAGAAAGAAAAAATGAATTCCAAATTCAACTAAGCACAATAATTTTACACCTTCTAGAGTTCAGGAGGAACAAGAAGTAAAAGTAGTAGTGACTTTCAACCCTCGAGATGCTTTCAGCTCATATATTCAAAAATTTTATAAGGCAATCATCGAGGAAAGGAACAAGAGATCAAGGGTAGTAAGCCAAAATTTCCCTCCTTGGTTCTCGTTTTTTATGCATAAATGGTACAACACCAATGCCTCCAACTTTGTTATAATTGTGATGGGAAATGATTTCTCGGGGCTTAAATGTAATGAATAGAGACTATTTCAAATAGATGTCTCTTTCCAAGACCAATCCAAAGACATTCCCACATTGGAATTATAGAGAACTCCTCTCCTCGGGATTAAACAACCTTAGAAGATCCTTGTTGGATTCCCAAGTTTCCATCCATGCTTTATCCAACATTTTGGCAACCTAAAATTTGAATTTGATCAGTCACATCGAGAACTACAAGGTCATTTTTTTCACTGAGAGCAGTAGCACCCATGATTTTATTTGTCGGAGAGTGGTCAAAGAAACCCATTGTTGTGTCCATGAAATGCATAAGTTCCGCAGTGGTACATCCAATGGAGGTATCTTGAAATGTGGAGGGTGATTTAAAAATGTGAAAATCCTAATGGATTACTATTACCTCGAATCTCACATGTTTTCCATTGAAAGGAGTGGTTATGATGGATTTCTTAGTGCATAATGGTTCCACACCCTTGTTCTTGCTACAATCGAATTCGAGGAGTTATACATGAGATTCAATAAGGAAGGGCACGAGAATGCACTCATAAGGGATTTAGTTTGGCTACCTTAAAATTATTGACACTCACCATATAGAGAAACTATTGAGGAAACACCAGCACGATGTTATTTCCCAATTTAATGCCATTCAAGTCGCTTGTAGTCCCTAACGAGAGACTCCCCGGTTTGTACATGTCCTTAATTAAATATCGGTGGTTATTTGAAACACTGAATCAATTAAAACCTTCATGTGTTGAGCATGACCATGGTATTTCCTTAGTTCCAAGTCGATGAACATACAATGTGTGACATCAAAGGCACCCATTTGCATAAAAGAATGAAATAGAAAATATCTTTCAGGACCTATTGGAGGTCGGAGGCATAAATCCCTGTATGAGCCCTTCCTCATGAATAATTTAGGCATTGGTGTTAAAGAAAGAACAACATTAGGCACATGAGTCTAGATTTTTGGGTTCTCAATCAGTTGACCATGAATGAAATATTTCCCTTTCCAAGTATTGATGATCTCTTGGATGAGCTCCACAAAGCCAAGCTTTTCAATAAACCGAACCTTTGCTCAAGATACCACCAAACAGGGGTGAAGGAGATGGACGTCCCAAAAACAACCCTCCACACACATGAATATCCTTACGAATTTTTACTGAAGCCCTATGTTCTTCAGAATTCTCCGTCTACCTATAAGAGTCTCACAAACAAGATTTTATGACCCTTCCTCTGCAATTTTATGGTTGTGTTCTTTAACGATACCTCAATGTCCAACAAAACTTGTGATACCCATGTTGAACATGATAGATCCTTCTAACTCCTTCATTACCATTAGTTGTTCCTTAAACATTCCAAATATGTTTTCGGGGCTTCAAAGCTTGAATATTTGGGTCACATTATCAACAAAAAAGGTTGTTTATGTGGAATTGAAGAAATTCAAAGCTATGTGAGATTAGCCACGACCCAAGGCCTTGAGGAGCTTGTGTGGTTTCTTAGCACCAATTTGATACTAAAGGGAGTTTGTGAATAATCACGATAGAATTTTAACCCCTTTAACAACCCTACTAAAGACAAGTGCCTTTGTTTCGAAGTATGTTGCCGAGTAGGCCTTTTCAACTTTAAAGGAAGCCATCTGCAATGCACCCACTTTGGTGGCACACAACTTCACAAAGACTTTTGTCTTGGAATGTGAAGCACCAAGTAGTCATCTAGGACCTATGATGATGTATTTGATGGAAATTTGGGCAAGTACGTCTATGAGAAAGAGATGATGACCATCTTTCATGCAGTCAAGACTTGGCACCCATATCTTATTTGGAGGTGATTCCAAATCGGGATCATTGCCATAGTTTGAAGTATTTTTTGAACAAGAGGTTATCATCCTTGGAGCAACGTAAATGGGTAATTGAGATGCATTGGTATGATTATGAGATCGTGTACAAGAAAGGAAATGAAGCCTCTGGTTTATTACCAAAATACGAGGAGAAAGGATATATTTCGCCTTGTCCTTAAAGTACCTAATTGTCTAATCAAATCTTGTCAAGAATGGTTGGCTATTGATAGTGTGGTTCAATTCATACAAATGCTTTGGGAAAATCCCAATGCGCCTAAGGGCTACACATGGCATAAAGAGACATTGAAGCCTAAAGGGTGCATTATTTTGATTCAAAATTATGCTTTAAAACATGGGTCTTAGAGGAGTTGTCTTCATCTCCCACCACAAGCAGTTTGGCTTTCAGCATACCTATGAATCAACGATGCACTGTTTCTTTTGGGAAGGCGTATAAACACAAGCCTAGGCTTTTATAGCCACATCTAGTGCTTGTTAAAGGAACATGGGTTAGATGGTGAAGACCGTTGAGGCAGTACCACCGTCACAAGCAATATCAACCACCAACAGGATCGTCGTTTCCATGGATTTCACAGTGTACCTTCTGAAAGTAGACAACAAATCAGTCATCATGGTGTTCATCAACTGTGTTTACAGATGTGCTCACTTTTTTAACCTATCACACCAATTTAAACCTTCTATAGTTACCCACATTTTCGTGGAGCCAATGTTCAAGTTACACATCATCCCCTCACACTATGTTGAGTCGAGATCCCACACTTACCAACAATTTCAAGCTGGAGTCATTTAAAATTTAGGGTACACAAATGAAAATGAGCACTGATCATCATCCCCAAATTAATGCCCAGATAGAGGTGGCCAATAAGTGTTTGGAAACATGTTTGAGATGCTTTGCTTAATAAAGGCAATACCAATGAGTGTAATTTTCACCCCTCTTATCATGGTGCTGCCAAAATGACGCCATATGTAGTTGCCTATGGCCAAAATCTCCTAGAAGTGACTTCATAATTACAAAGCACACCCTAGCTACATGAAGTTGATTTCACGTTTTTTGCGAAGGAAGCCATTCTCCACACACTGCGGGACAATTTGGTTCTGGCACAAAATGGAATGAAACAACGAGTTGACAAGCATGGCTCGAAGAAGGGGAATAGTTGTGTCTTCACCTTCAATCCTACACACAAACATCTCTTCAAGATAATAATAAAACAAAAACCATGATAAAATCACACTGAAATTCTATGGACCCTATTAGATCATCTAGTGCATTGGACAAGTTACCTACAAATTGGCTCTTCCATCCCAGTCTAGGAGATAGAAAGCGTTTCATGTTTCCTATTTGAAGAAAATTTCCTTGTAGGGTTTTGGTCTATCTTCCATATATGCCAACAAATTAAGTTTAAGCACACTTGTGACTTTTTTTGTTGAAGGCATCGAGTGCATCTAAGTCGTTGCTTTTTTTCCCTGGCACAATTTTAAATGGGGCATGCAATATCTGCTCTTATGGGTTTTCCTATATGCTAATAAGAATTTCAAGTCTTTTACATCCTATTTATCCCTACCGATGTTAGGAAATTTTGTGAGGCTCTTCATTGAAATCTCATCAGAAGACTCTTCAATTGCGTTGGCCAAAGGGTGACAAAGAGAGCTATTTCCGTGTTGAATCATGAATTGTTAGATCAATATCTTAATAACATGACATAAACGTGTCCCTTCATAGCTTATTTTTAACCAGGGGAGTCAAAACCTTATGATTATATTATCACAAATAAACCTTGTTGTTGTCTATGTGATATAGTAGTCCCAAACGATTTCAATTTATACCCTCTTTGTTCATGTCATGGTTTCACTTTTATGTGTTTGGCTTTAATTATCGTTCCTCTCATAAAAAATGGACCGAAAAAAATCCTGTTTCCCACATCTCAAATGGAGATTGCAGAGGAAAGGGTTACATTGGGATCTCATCTTTCTATAGACATCTACCCACTCCCTAAGACTTATGTCAAGTTCCCACATAAGTTCCATAGTCATTGTCACCGAGAGGGTTAGCTCTATTGTTTGTCACAAATTTTGTTAGGAATTTTGGAAGTTCCCTGCTATCAAGTGTTCAATGTCAATACCCTTGGGCTAGGTGCAGTGATCTATGCTAAGGAGGTTACTAAGGAAGCCGTCCACAAATGTGAGGAGGCATCCTTTAGGTTTTCATGTGAAGTCTCTCTTAAAATAAAGGAGTTAGGCAGTCTCTCTGCAATTTAGGCTACCATAGTATTACACGGGGTATTTTCCTTACTGCTACATCAGTATGGTAAATTCCACCTAACACCCCACCACATGCTTCTTTGGTGTTGCCCATATTTAGTGATCGAGGACACATCTCCTCAAGGTATCATTTGGTCCCAATTTGCACCACAAGTGTCCATGAGTCAATGTGTAGTAAACAACCTTTAAAACTATGCACATTTATTATGTTATTGTATATCTAGGGATTCTTGGGTATAATGGAAGAAAAACTAGATCCCCACTATATCCTCTAGGAAACATTTGACTTTGGATGCATGTGCGTGTGTCTATTGGGCCAATTCTCAACAGGTGGTCTAGATTGACGTGAGACTTACACATGTTTGCTACCATTTGAAAGTCGAATTCTTGGAAGAGCAAGAGATGCATGCAAAGGTGATCATGATGCACTCACTTGTTCACTAGATACATTAGTGTAAATTGATTGCTATTGACAATGAAAATTTTTCGCCACTGGTAATGTTATAACCCATGTAGAGAGAGTGTCATTCCAAGGCCGCCTCTCTCCTTCATCATATAGTTCCTTTCTATCTTATATATATATATATATATTTTATTGACATAATAATGTGGATGGTCAACATTTATCTCCTTGGGGGCTTGAGGTAGGATGGCAGGAACAACAATATTTGTGGCACCAACTTGCGCACTAACCATCTTATTTCGATCAGGAATTATTAGAGTAAGAGATTTGACTATTTTCTTCTTCAAAAAATAAAAATTGTGTGAGAATAAAAGCTCAACGTCCTATCACCGAAGTGCATCCATAAGTAAAGTGATGTCGTAACAACACCTTATTAGCTTCCTGCAGTGTGTTTTGTTCTCGATGAGATACAAATTTGCTTCTGGTTTGTCGGTGCGATCTTAATGTTAGCCATGTAATATATGAAACCATGATTGTGCCTAGCATGGAAATTTAGGACGCCTTTGGAGGTTACATTTATACACTTCTTGGTTTCGGATGGAAAACATAAGCTTGATATTTGGACTGCATTACCTTGAACAAATTCAACATGCTCATTGATTATATTATTTCAACATCCGTCGATTTTTTTAATCTAAAATCCAAGTGTCTTTAGAAGTACTTTGCATAGTATTTCATTGTTTTCTTTGTTTTTTTGATGTGATTACGATACTCAACTCTCATTTGAGACGCCCGAGTTCAAGCCTAGGCAAGAGAGCTTATTTTGCAAATGCTTTTACAATAACAAAAATATGTGTTCCTTATAAAAGCTTTTATAGACTAAAAGCTTTTATAGCCTACTAGGGGGGTCTTTGAAGGACCATATTCATTGCCCACTTCATCATTTTTTCTTGTGAACATATTATATCCTTGAAAATGAGTTGCGTTGTGAAGGTTAATACGGTCTTTTCTATGTCACTATGTGGGCGCATACATTTCATTGGCAAAAGCATATACGGTGGGAATCCTAATCTTGATACCGAAAGTGGTTCTCTAAGAGTTTTGTGTGAATGATAAAACATTGAAGGGGCCTTTTACCTCTCATAGCCCATTGGTTTTATCTTCCCCTTTGGCACATTTTTCTCGAGTCCGGGAAGATTTGGCTCTGCTAAGTCATGGAACATGGATGCTTATATGATGTTCGATGCCATCGTGGATTGAAATGTGACGAGTACAATAAGCGAAAGGAATATGAGTAGTCAAGTCATTGATTACAATTGGTAGGTGGTTTTGATTTGTTTTGTGTCCAAACTCTGTTTTACCCCCTGTGTAAGAAATTCTCGTCGATTTTAAGAACATGTTTATTGGTCGCTCCCGGGCATGAGATGTCCAACAACTCCATGTGAGTGTGGATATACTTGTGCATACCATTGCAATCCTTTAGAACTCTGTGATGTTTAATTTTCCTGATTTTTTCCACAAGGTATGGAAAGTGCTGACATGGTCTTATATAGGCAGATCCTGACCGTGGCGGTGTTGCAACCACTTGGTTGATCGATCCTTTTAGTTCCCGAAATGGTGTTATTCCTCCTCGAGGGAATCTACGGAATCACCCCAGGCGGGGTATGTGTCTTCAAACATAGTGCTTCACTCTTCCTCATCTATGTCGCTCGTCGACAACGGTTTTCCCACCAATGCTAGGCCTGGGGGGTGTGGTTTTGGAGGCACGATTGTCATTTTATTGCAATCGAGGAAAGTATTAACAAATATAGGGAGATTTGAGATTGTTTTAAAACACTGGAAAATATTTTGTTCAAGTAGAGGGACATCCACGCGAACTTGTATCTTGGAAGGAACATCTCTATTGGTGGGATGGCTTGAGGAATTAGAGGCACCGACAATGGTGTAGAATTGTAGCAAAATCTAAGCTAAATTCTTCACTTCTTCATAACGACTTGGAGTAACAACGTGATGGGATCTCTTGCTCCATTTTCTTCTACCACGTGATGCCATATGGGTACGAAAAGAGCTATGCTCATGGGTCGCACATCGGATGAGGAAGCTACTTCTACCCCGAACTTGTTAGGGGGGCATGCATTGGGAAACATAAGGCTATGACACTGTCGATCTGCAGTGAGGTGGGATTATGTGGGCACGCAACAATCCATGGAAATTAATGTGTATATCAACAATTAATCAAGCTTAATTGCAAGAATAATTAAATAGAATGACACACACACACAGGCACAAGCATACGACAGTAGAAGAACACGGGTATTAGTATCACACAGGTGAATACGTGGTGGTGAAAGTCTCTAAGAAGAGATGCTCAGCTACTCTCATGTGCAAAGCTACCTTGAGAAGGGGAGAACACATCCGCCATGTTTAAGAGGAACTTCAGAAAGGAAAAGGCAAGAAGGGGAGCATGCGAGGCATGGAAGGCAAAGAGTCATGGGTGAAAATGTGAAAAATAGATGATCAACTTGTGAGGGCCATAATTATTGTACATATGAATTAAGAATGAGGTTCAAAGCTGTCGATGATAAAGATTGTGTGAAAATGGTGCATACTGTAAGCAAAACGATTCGAGGCCAAGAACAATGTTTGATGCCTACAATTGACACTGGAAGTGGGAAACCCAAATTTTCATCGAACTGCGCAAACTTGCTAGAATGGTCGATGATGTCCGAATGGTGGCATGGATCACATGAGCAAAATTTGAAGCAGATGTGTGAATGTGAAATTCTATTATTTTATCTTTTGGATAAACGAGGGTTGGCACAGGCTTTGCGCCGAGAGGTGCTCACCAGCCTAGTATGGAAGAGATGTTGTAATGTATTGTCATGTCTTGTCCTGTTAAACATTTTCACTTTGTCAAATTACATAATAATAATAATAATAATAATAAAATAAATAAATGAAAATTTGAGAAAAACTAATAATTAGAATTATTAATAAAACATTTTGACTTGGTGAAATTACATAAAAATAAAAATAAAAATGAAATAAAATTAAAAGTCTATAATTACAATTAATAATTAAACCAACGTAGATCCATCTTAACTATAGATCTACCAAGCGTCGAGAGGAATCAAATCTCTTGAGGTGCAACCCTCTTTTACAGTGAAAAGCAATTTGATCTCTCTTGGCGCTTGGTAGATCCAGAGTTAAGACGAATCTAGTGCAGGTTTTAACCCTGAACATAAATTATCTACACACGAATCTTATAACTAAAAATAAACAATAGCGAGAGCATAAAACATAAAACAGATAAACACAGAGATTTTTCCCTGGATCCCAAATCGGGACGACTAGCTTGATATTTCATTATATTCCTTTTAGTGTTACAACACATATATATACATGTCGAAGCATACATAAACCCTAATCCATTAACCCTGCATTAGAACATAACCGTAGTTCCCTTGACCAGATCTACAAATATACCAGGGGACGAAAACCATCGTACCCCAAAACCATGCACAAAACCATGGGCGCGGACTGCCCACTGGAAATTAAGGACCAAATTTTTTTTTCCTTTAGCAGCAACACCCTTTTAGCCTCAACCATATCTCTAACAAAGTGATATTGAACATCAATGTGCTTTGTCTTTGAATGATAAGTAGGGTTTTTAGCCAAGAAAATTGCACTTTGGCTATCACAGTCTATCCTTATAGCTTGTTGTACCAACCCCCTACTTGAACTCAATCTCTGCAACCAAACTGCTTCCTTGCTTGCATGAGTGGCTGCCATGTATTCTGCCTCTGTAGTTGAAAGAGTCACTACAAACTGTATTTTACTCATCCAACTGACCGTGCCTCCAAATAGGCTAAACACATACCCACTTGTAGATCTTCTTTGGTCCAGATCTCCAGCCCAGTCTACATTAACAAAACCATGAATGTCCAACATTATTTCCAATCTTGGTCTTCCCTGGTAGCACAAGCCATAATCACTAGTGCCATGTAAATATCTGAAAACCCGCTTCACTACTGTCCAATGCTCCTTCCTTGGGTTTGACATAAACCTGCTCAATACTCCCACTGCATGTGCAATGTCTAGTCTAGTACATACCATTGCATACATCAGGCTACCCATTGCACTTGCATATGGAACACGGGACATATCCTCCTCTTCTTCTTGTGTCTTGGGACACTGTTCAGCAGATAGCTTTATCAGCCTCCCACAGGGAACAGGGATCACCCATGCATTACCCAACATATTAACTCCTCTGCAATATAGGACCCGGAGTACATACCTCTGGTTTACCTATTTCTCTTTGTCTTCCATTCCTAATTTTCGCCAAAATATAGTTTGTAAGCATGGTGTCTCCATGCCAAGACTTAGAGAACAATAAGCTAAAACTTGAGACAATTTCTCATTTCCATCAATCAACACACTGTCACATAATGTTAACTGAAATAAAAATAATACGGTCACCAACAATTTAAAATAAATCACTAGTGACTCTGCCTGAGAAAGCAGAGGCAATATAGGTGTTGGGTCAATTCTATACCACACTTCTCTTAAGGATCGTTTTAACCCATACAGAGACTTCTTCAACCTGCATACCAGTTATTTCTTACCCTTCACCATAAAGCCTTAAGGTTGCTTCATGTATATCTCCTCTTCTAGATCCCCGTGAAGAAATGTTGTCTTCACATCCATCTGTTCCATCTCAAAAATCAAATGCAGCAGCAACAGATAAAAGTAATCTAATAGAAGTAAATTTGGAAACAAGAGAAAAAATATCACCAAAATCAATTCCTGGCACCTGGGAATAACCTTTTGCTACCAACCGAGCTTTGTATTTCTCCACCTTGCCTTCTACATTCATCTTTTTCTTAAACACCCATTTTCTCCCGATGGGATTCCTTCCAACCGACAACTCCACCAGATCCCATGCCTCATTTTTATGCAAGGATGCCATTTCATAAACCATGGCCTCCTTCCAGAGTTTTCCATCCTCTGAATCTACTGCCTCCCTGACAGTTTTGGGATCATCATCAGTTATAGTTAAAGAAAAATATGAATAGAAAGCAGATGGACTATACCTTTCTGGTTGTCTTCTTTCTCGAGCTGATCTTCTCACAGATGGAGTTTATGGCTCTTCCTCTTTTGAATCTTCTTCTGTTGTAGATTATGATTCATACTCCTTTAGCTCAAACTCTATCTTCTTAGGTTCCTTTGGTATGAATTCATGTTTAACAACATCTTTCACCTCTCTAAACACCACATCTCGGCTGTACACAACCTTCCTTTTTTCTGGGTTCCAAATCTTGTAACCTTTTAAACCATCCTTGTACCCAATAAAGATGCACTTTTCAGATTTATTATCCAACTTGGTCCTTTTCTGCTTTGGAACATGTACATATGCATCACATCAAAATTCCCTTAGATGTGAAAGAGAGGGTTTCTTACCAGTCCATACCTCATGTGGAGTCTTATCCTCCAACACTGATGAAGGTGATTTGTTAACCAGATAGCATGCAATCTCCACTACCTCTACCCAGAATTCTTGTCCTAACCCGGTACCACTGAGCATACTTCTTGCCTTTTCCATTAGTGTTCTGTTCATTCTTTTTGCAACTCCATTTTGCTGAGATGTGTATGGAGTAGTCTTCTACCGTGCTATACCACACTTCTTACAGAACTCTTCAAATTCCTTCTTGCAGAACTCCCCACCATTATCTGTCCTCAGCGCCTTTATTCCTTTCTCTCTATCCGGCTTCACCGCAGCCCAGAATTTTATTAAATCATTAAAGACTTCGCATTTCTTCCTCAAGAAATATATCCATGTATTCCTTGAGAAGTCATCTATGAATGAAACATAGTACACAGACTTCCCCAGTGATGGAACTGACACAGGCCCAAACACATCACTATGCACAAGTTCTATTATCTTGTTCGCCCTCTTAGCACCAGAAGGAAAACTCACCCGATTATGTTTCCCATATACACAATGTTCACAGAAATCAAAATCCAGAGAACAATTAGACATACCTTCTACCATACCATCTCTATGCAATATCCAAAGGCCTCTTCTTCCAATATGTCCAAGCCTTTGATGCCATAGCATGGTATTTTCTCCAGAGATAGCTAGGCTTTCCGCTCCACTTTTAGGAACCATAGAACTGTTACATCCGTCAATAACAGTGCTACCTTGTAGCTTGTACAAAGTTCTAGTCCGAACTCCCCGCATTAATACCAGTTCTCCTCGAACCATCTTGCAGGCATCTTTCTCAAACACTGTTTTTACACCTGCATCATCCATCTTGCTTACAGAAATTAGATTTCTGGCCAATGCAGGAATATGCAGAACACCAGGAAGTGTTCTAATCCTTCCACCTTGCAGCTTCAGCTTGACCTTTCCACGTCCGATGATTCTGGCCCTCCTATCATCCCCAGGAAGACATCACCACCATCATATTTCTCATACTCGCAGAACCACTCCCTATGGGGAGTGAAGTGAAAGGATGCACCTGAGTCAATCAACCATGACTCATGATCTACATGTGTATTTGAAGAAGAAGCCAAATACACATCCCCACCTTCATCCGAGGTGCTTTTTGCCTCTGCAGAAGGAGCATCATCAGATCCCTTTCCTTTCTTAGGAGCTTTAGATATGCACTCCCTTTTGTAGTGCCCTTCCTTTCCGCATTTCCAGCATACCTTTACAAACTTTCCAAGAGATTTAGATCTCCCACTCGAAACCTTATTCTTGTTTCTGTTTTGGGACCTTCCTCGTATAGATAAGGCGTCTCCATTTTGGCCCTCCATATTTCTCCGTCTCATTTCCTCCGACAGCAAGGTTGAGACAATGTCATCAAAATTCAAGGTAGTTGTATTGCTACGTATTGCAATAACCAGACTGTCCCATGAGTCTGGTAGAGAACACAACAAACTGATGCACTTATCTTCATCTGAGATTTTAATATCAATAGATGATAGCTAACTTACCACAGTATTGAAGGCATTCAGATGCTCTGTCACCGAGTCTCCATCCTTCATCCTCAAGTTATATAGCTTTTTCCGCAGGAAAAACTTTTTCATTGGAGACTTAGATTGGTACAAAGTCCCAATTTTTTCCCACAAATTCTTCATAGTGGCTTCCCCAGATACATTCAACAATACTGAATCTGAGACACACAACCGTATTGTGCTCTTAGCCTTTCGATCCAGTTTCTTCTAGTCTTCATCTGAAATTTATGTTGGTTTAGTACCTGGATCTACCACGATCCACTGATCTTTATCCACCAATAGATCCTCCATCTTGAGCTTCCACAACTCAAAACTCTAACCATTAAATTTCTCGATCTCTATCTTTCCGCTGCTCGTCATCTTCTTTCACCGCAAGAATCGATCCCACAGATCTCCCACTGAACAGGGTCTACCTCAGGCCCGAGAAAAAAACCCTCAGCAGAAAAGGCGTCCCCTTGAAGCCGAAACAGCTCTGATACCAAATGTAGGTTTTAACCCTGAACAGAAATGATCTACACATGAATCTTATAACAGAAAATAAACAATAGCGAGAGCATAAAACATAAAACAGATAAACATAGAGATTTTCCCCTGGATCCCAAATCAAGACGACCAGCTTGATATTTCATTATATTCCTTTTAGTGTTACAACACATATATATACATGCCAAAGCATACATAAACCCTAATCCATTAACCCTGGATTAGAACATAACCATAGTTCCCTTGACCGGATCTACAAAAATACCAGGGGACGAAAACCATCGTACCCCAAAACCATGCACAAAACCATGGGCGCGGACATATTCTAGGCTGGTAATTAAGAATTGTTTTCCCCATGTTCATCTTGCATATTCAATGTCACTTTCTAGGGTGGTGGGCAAAAACATTATCTCGCTTCGAGTGCTATTTTGGTATCTAAGGCTAGTAATGTAGAACTCTCCTACCTACCTACATTGCATCAAGATTTTCCTTTGACTCCAAAGTCTACAAAACTTATATAATTTTGTATGTTGCTAGCTTCTTTCGAAACAAAAAAGCGCTCCACATGATACGACACCTCCCGATTTCTCATGTGGATAGAATTAATGGTTGCTCGTGCACAGAGCTTGACGAACATTCAGAGATTGTGCATGTGTTCATCGCCACCCAATTTTTTCTGTTGTTTCTGAAAAAAAAAAAAATGTATCAATTTTCCATTCTTCTAAGCACATTGGGTGGGAGTGAACAAGGAAATTTAACGAGTAAAACCATGAGATGGCATATGAAGAGGTAGGATATGGAAGGCATTATTGGACATAATTTTTTATCTTAAAAGACATGTCTATTCTAATTGTAAGAACTATTGAAAGGAATAGAAATGATTTATACCACATGCATGAACGAGTAAAAAAGAAGAGGGGGAATGGTAGAAAATGGAAAGAGAGAGAAGGGAACAATCATACCTTTCTCGGCATTTTGGCTAAGATCAAGTGTAGTATCTGTTCTTATCAGTTTAATATCTGATACATGGTTCGTAGAACCACATGATATTAAATGTATTTTTGAAGGGGAGGGTCCACTCACAATAGCTTGCTATTGGGGCTCTCGGCGTCGCTTGTGTGTTGCACTATAGCACTAGCCTGGCGCACCCCAACAACACAAAATAAATAAAATTAAATTAAATTTGTGAATTTTTAGTTTGTATTGAACTTAAATTAAATTGGTGAATTGTTTGTTTGTATTGAACTTGCAGGGGTCCTTCTTCAATTTTGAAGGAAGGAAGACCAAAAATGGCTTGGGTGCAAGCCACAACGCAGCATTCATCCTCTAAATTTCGTTGTTGGTTGTTGAAGAGACATATCTTGTGTTGAAAGCACCACAACTATGGTGTTTTTGTACCCTTTCATTTCTCTGTTTCACCATGTTCATTCCTCGTTTCCATTTATCATGTATCTGCCAGATAGATTTCACTCCCTTAATCCATAATTTGTTTTCATTTATTTTTTAGCTTTAAAAACAAAAAAATTAGGAAATAAAATTTTCTTTGTATTTTTCTGCTTTAGCGCATCGCAAACCACATAGCTTAAAAAGCTTAAAATCAGTTAAGTCACGCGGGCTGTGAAACGCGCTAAGCCTTTTCTGAAGTTATGTTTAAAACTTTCAAACACTCCAATCATCGTTATAATTTGTTATCACATCGCACCTCATTTAAGCAATCAAACTTATAAAGAAATTCGGCATAAGTTGCGATTATGCAGACCTGACGAGCCAATAAAGCAATAAATATAAAGCTCTAAAGTCCCATAAAGTGCGACCGATCAACTTCTTGAATGCGCAATTCACATTTCCCACAACTTAACCAAAAGAAAATTCATTTACTACATAAGAATTGTGATGTGCGATTTGTGCAGATCACTTCGCAGAAGTTATGGGTAAACATCATAAGCGGTAAAAGTTATATGTTGCGATATGTTAGTCATCAATAATTTTTTCCTTCATAGATGACTAAATGATTTCCCTAGATTTCTAGAAACAAAGTTCATGAACATTGTGAGTTCTAGAAATCTCACTGCCTTCATCATCTTTAAAGATAGTTTTTCACTATTTTATCTTTCCATCATGACTAGCTTTGCTTACCAATACCAAAAAACCCATTAGTGGCTTATGTCACTCTTTTTGTCTATATTCTTTCACCTTTGGCCCAAATCCTTTGTTTTTTTTTGCCTAAAAAACCCCCCATTGCTACCTAAGCCCACCAATCAAACAACTTTGTTGTGTATCCCAAGATACTCCCAAACACTGATGGCCTCAAACTATCTCTGTTGTACTCTTTAGATAAATCAAGTAAATTGGATTTTGGATCTTCAATACATTATTTTATCATAAAATCTATCTTACACTTGATGATCCCAAATTCTAAGTATTAGTCCAAAAACCAAGTCGAAGAAAGCCTCCACTAGGTCACGTAGGGTTTCACAAAATCATAGGGTGGATTTGGTGCCCTACAAACTTTGTTTTTCCTGTATGAAAAAACTACATTCAAAGAAGAAAAGGACATGTGATCTTGTCCAAACTAATCAAAAAGGTTATTCAAGGAAGGCTTTTTGGCCTAAAGCATGAATCTTACAAGGGGACAACTGCCCTTTGCTCACCTTTCTACAAGAGGATCAAACAACCATCAAACTAGCAATGGGTAAGGTAAAAGAGAAAATTATCATAAGAAGACCATTCATAGCAAGAAGAAAGAAACAAGCATATGTTTGATGAGAATCAGAATTTATGACTGTTTTGACCAAGCAACAAATCAGTACTAGGGTTGCAAGAGCAAAGGTCACCTCAAACTCCATCAGTGCACTATTGAAGGTCTTTAGACATGATTAATGAGTTTGAGAAGTTATAGAGAACTTAGAAGACAACACTATTTACTTTTTCCTAAGCAACCCTAAAACCTAATAGTTTGGGGAGATGGAAAAACTAGTCAAAAGGTGATGACAAAACCTCCTTCATAACAGCAGAGGGTTTCAAGCTGCCCTCTAGGGTTTGGAAAAGAGGCATTGACCCCACTTCACCAACGGGACAAAAAGGGCTAGGAATATCAGTTCAAGGTCTGATTTCTCAAAGGAATAGTTAGAAGCATTTTCAAATTGCCCAAGGAGGTAATTATGACAAGCATAGGTTCATTGTTGATAAAATGAGATGTTAAACTCCAAGAAGACAGTGATATAAGGCAGAAGTTGTGTAGGCACCTGCAAGAACATAAGTGGCCAGCAAAAACACAAAAGTGGCTTAAATAGCTCACCTCCCTCACTTGACATACATCGTTGTAAGAATGGTCTAAGAAACAAATATACCATTGATTTAAATCAGGGCAGTAAAATCCCAACAAAGGTTTCCTTATCAAAGGTATATTCTTCAAGAGATAGGTTAGCCATAAAAGACACTTCTACAGGACTGTCAAAGTAGCTACCTATAGGAAAATTGGTAAGGACAAACAAACCTCATCTTTATCACAATAATGGCACACATGAAGGCTAAAAGGGTTGTTGATGCTAGGGTTTTGACACCAAGAAAGGAGGTTTTCCTCACTGCTTCACAGAGAAAACATGACAAAATGTAAATCAGAGGAAAAAAATGTCAAACTGACCACAAGTTTGTGATTTGCAAGTGTTAAACATCATAAAGAAGGTTCATTTTCCAAAATCAATAATGAGCACATGTTTGAGCTTGATGAAAGGTCTGTTAGTACAATAGAGACATTAAGAGGCTTCCAGCAAGGCAAAAAACCACTTTTTATGAGACTTTGCCACCTACAGGGCCAAAAAGGCCAAAAAAGCACAGTGAAAAAGGTAAGAAGGAAATCAACCTTAGGAAAGTGGGTTTGGGCTCATAAATTTATTTTTCAAAATACTATAAAGCCTCCTTTCCCTTTCCCTCAACCTAATTTTTCATTGCAAAAAAGGGAGAGAGCCGTTGAAAGCAAGCTTTTAGGATTTTGTGCAAGTTTGGTCGAAAAATTTCAAGCACTGCGTGCCGAAGCCGACGCTACACACCTAATCGTCGGTGTTGCGCACAAACTAAGTGGCCGCAGTGTAAATTTACACTGTGTTGTGCACCAGGAGGACGATGCTACACACATATGCAAGTGCTACTCACAGTTTCAGAATGATAGACCTGCTCACACAACCCGTTTCATCGCCCGAATCGCACATTGAAGGCCTCAGGAGTTGCGCACAGACCTGCCAGCCTGACCTAACCTGAACGGGCAGTCGGGTGGCGCTGCGCACAGACAGAGCTTGGCCCAATTTGCTCAAAAAGTTGTCAAAATCAACATTTTTCCTCCAGATTCCTCCACAAGGTTAAGCAAGGTTGGTGGTCCCTTTTCCTTTAATCTCCAAATAATTTTTTCCCTTCATAGTCAAAGGAGAAGTTCAAAACCCTAAAAACTTGTCAAACCTTAAATATCCATAAAGATCAAATTTTTGACCTTTCTAAGGCAGGGTTTACAAATTGGAGGTTGTCCTTAGCCTAAAGACACTCAAATGCAAGAAAACCTCCTCCTAAAACTCTTAATTTTTCCTAGACCTACCTCATATTTCCTTTGTTGTGAAACCAGCTCCAAAAAGAGAAGAAAAGAGATATCAACACCTTAGAAATAAGCCACTTCGAGGGGGAAACCTCCAATACATTACATGAATGAACAGTTCTTGGATGATTCAAATTACAAAACCTCCTTTCTATATATAGGAGTCCATGGGGCCACAACGTAATCCTAGTGGGGCCACAATGTAATCCTATCCGACCTAACAATAATAATTTAAGGACACAATAATAACAATATCAGGGTTACAAGGGTACAATAATAACAATAAAGGGGTTACACTAACAACAATAAGGGACTATACTAGTAATATAGGGACCTAACATGCCCCTCTCCTTCAAAAAAGTTTTGTCCTCAATGCTTGAGTAGCTATGGGTGCTTCTGTATAAAATTCTCATCCTCCCATGTAGAATATTCAGTGGGTAAGCTCTTCCACTTAATGAGATACTCTGAAATTGATCGATTCCATAGCTGTCGAGTTCTTGTTTTTGTGACCGCTTCAGGTTCCAATATGATTTTTCCTTCCTCATAAAGTTCTGGCAATATTGTTTGAACTGGAAGATTTTCACCTATAGCCTTCTTTAAGCATGAAACATGGAAAATTGGATGCACTCGTGAAGAAGCAGGAAGCTCCAATTTGTATGCCATAGTACCAATATTTTGCAACACCTTGTAAGGACCATAGTACTTTGGCGATAATTTATTATCCTTCTTAGCTTGCTTGAGGGACATTTGTTTGTATGGTTGTAGCCGTAAAAATACCCAATATCCTACATCAAAAATTCTCTTGCTGCGATGTTGATCTGCCTGTTGTTTCATTCGATTTTGTGCCAAATTCAGGTTATCCTTTAAGAGTTGGAGAACTTCTTGCTGATGCTCGATGTGATCTTCCACTGCTTGAACCTTCGAATTTTCCCTTAAAGATGATGTGGTGGATGGTGGATGATATCCATAAAGTGCCATAAATGGGGTCATTTTTGCTGCAGTATGGAAGGAAGTGTTATACCACCATTCAACGAGAGGTAACCACTTGACCCATTGTGTTTGTTTATCAGATACAAACAACGAAGATATCCTTCCAAACATTTATTTACTATCTCAGTTTGACCATCAGATTGAGGATGATAAGATGAGCTATGAGCTAATTGAGTACCCAAACAAGAAAATAACTCCGTCCAAAAATTTCCAGTAAAAATGGGATCTTTGTCGCTCACAACAACCCTTGGGCTTCCATGTAGCTTTTGAATTCTGTCCATAAATGTAGTAGCAACTGTACTTGCTTTAAATGGATGAGATAATGCACAAAAGTGTGCATACTTGGTAAGCCTATCAACTACCACCATGATGACACTTTTTCCTTTGGACTTAGGTAAAACTGTGATAAAATCCATTGAAATATCCTCCCAACGTTGACTTGGAATGGATAAAGGTTGTAGAAGTCCTGGGGTCTTAATTGTTTCCACTTTATTCTGCTGGAAAACCAAACATTCCGCCACAAACTTTCGAATATCAGATTTAAGGCCATCCCAAAAAAATTCTTTCTTCACCCCGTGGTAAGTTTTTAAAAATCCTGAGTGTCCTCCTAAAGAAGAAGTGTGCAATTCCAAAAGAATCTTTTGTTTTAGTTGGGAATTCTTACAAAGATATAAGCGATCTTTGTACCATAAGGAATCATTTTTCCAACTAAATGTATCAGATGTACTAGGATCTTGTTGAAACTTTTGAATGAGTGTCCATACATCTTTGTCCTTCTTCCATTCATCTCTTGCTTCGGTTATCCAATCTGGTTGGATAATAGAAATGGCACAAAGCAATGCTTCCACCTCTTCATTCTTTCTTGAGAGTGCATCTGCAACAACATTAAGCTTTCATTTTTTGTAGATTATTTCAAAGTCATAACTCAACATCTTTGTGACCCATTTTTGCTGCTCTTCTGAAGATAGTCTTTGTTCCAAAAAGTGTTTAAGACTATCATGATCAGTTTTTATCTTGAAGTGTCTTCCCATTAGGTAAGTTCACCATTTCTTTAGTGCATGCAGTATTGCTAACATTTCCTTCTCATAAATAGGTTTTTGTAAATACTTTCCTTTGATTGGACGACTTTTAAAAGCAATGGGTCTTCCTTCCTGCATTAAAACTGCACCAATTCCATTTCCTGAGGCATCACATTCCACAATAAAGGTTTTTGTGAAGTCTGGCGTAGCTAAGACCGGTGCTAGGCACATTGCCTCTTTAAGATGTTCAAAGGCCCTAGTTGCTTCAGGAGTCCATGAAAATGCATCTTTCTTCAATAATGTTGTTAGAGGTGCTGCTATTCTCCCATAATTCTTAACAAACTTGCGATAATACCCTGTTAACCCGAGAAATCCTCGCAACTGCTTTATGGTTGTGAGGACTTTCCATTCCTTAATGGCTTTAATTTTGTTAGGGTCTACTTTAACACCCTCGTGAGATACAATATGACCCAGATATTCCACCTCTTGTACTCCAAAGAAACATTTGGATTTTTTTGCATATAATTGTTTCTCCTGCAATAGTTTGAGCACCCCGTCAACATGTTCAACATGATCCTTCCAAGACCTGTTGTAGATTAGTATATCATCAAAAAATACTAGCACAAATTTTCTAAGGAACGGTTTGAAAATGGAATTCATCAACCCTTGAAATGTAGAAGGTGCATTGGTAAGGCCAAAAGGCATGACCAAAAATTCATAATGACCCTCATGAGTTCGAAATGTTGTTTTCGGAATATCTTCAGTCTTCATTCTAATTTGATGATACCCTAAATGAAGATCCAATTTGGTAAAATAAATTGCTCCATGTAATTCATCCAATAATTCATCAATCACAGGAATGGGAAATTTATCTTTAATGGTGAGCTTATTGAGCTCCCTATAATCCGAACACATGCACCATGATCCATCCTTCTTGTGTACCAATACTACAGGAGCAAAGAAAGAACTTTGACTAGGTTGAATTATACCTGCCTCTAACATTTCTGCAATCATACGTTCAATTTCACTCTTTTGGACATAAGGATATCTATAAGGCCTGATGTTTGGAGGAACACTTCCTGGAATCAAATGAATAGCATGATCATGATCACGAATAGATGGGAGTCCTTTTGGAGTTTCAAAAACCTTGGAATGATTGTCCAAGACTTTTTGGAGATCTGCAGAAATAGATGATTTTGATGTTGGAACTTCTAGTGAGAATAATTGTGCAATTATGCCTTGCTGTTATTTCTTTAGAAGCTTTGTCATGACATTAGAGATTATTATCTTTCCCGGCTTCCCTGCAATACCCCGTAATTCAACTTCCTTTCCTTCTGAAAAAAATTTCAAGAAAAATTCTTGAAAATTAAAAGCTATTGTCCCCAAAGATTGTAACCATTGTACTCCTAGTACAACGTTAGCACCTCCCATAGGACTGGAAAGCATTGGACTTGTTGTAACTCCTAGAGACAGCCTAGAGTTGTTATAGACCAGTGCCTAGGACATCTTATTACTGTGTAGAGAGCAGAGGATTAAATACAACTTTCAGCACTTTAACATGACAGAGCTCTCACACAATTCCTTTGGAAACAGAAAATAACACTAGAGTGGGACCAAAACTCTCGATAATTTGAAGCATTAAGAGCAATACTGAACTGACGTAGTGCTACACTCAAAAACTGATGCATCAGACAATTTTAAGACAGCTCATTATAAACCGGGCCGGATTCATGATATATGGTAGAAAAGGTATATATATATAAAGGCGACTGCGGAGATGTATAGCAAGAAGAAGATATCAACTGTCAAAAAGATGTTACTAAGAAGAACTTCGTAGCATATGACGGGCTTAAATAGTTAAGAATCCATACATGCCGAGAACTCTAGCCAATAACATTTCATAACAGCTAATATAGCAGAGATACGGGTGAGTTGAAAATGAAACAATGCATTACTCCTGAGCCATTTTAAAGTATCAGAAAGCTAATGATATAAGTATCAGTGCGATAAATTTATATCAAAGACAAGGGATACTCGCATTCCAGGACGTAATACTAGAAAAATGAATATAAATGAATGGAACACAACATTGCAACGAGCAAGAGAGAAACACACACTACCATAACACCAAGTCCATAATCCTTATTAAAATGAAGCTCCTTATCATTGAGACCCGACAGGCTCTTCACATTTGTATCTGAGTCTTCACAAAACATACACACAGGAAAACCTTACACAATCAATTTTCTCAAGAATTGGAACCCTTGTTTCTTCTTTTCTCTGTCTTATATAGGATTCCCTTTTACCTTCCAGCGAGAAGATATTTCAGGGAAATATCTTCTTCGTATGACAAAATTTGTTACCGGTCATTATCAAAACAACAAAATTCCATGATGGGGCAACAGTCCTTCCATCATGCGTAAACAGGCCCCGGGCCGATTTCAAAAAAGAACATAGACCAATGTTTGATGTAAAAGTAAAAATGCGAGAGTGGAGGAAAAACAACCCACTCGGAAATTTAAAAAACATAACTAAATGAAAGTAAGAAGGCCGTTTAGGCCATGTTGTGAGTAAACTGAAATGTCATGAGTGCTGCTGAGTTGAGGCCGTTGCGGATGCTGGAGGAGGCACGCTGGCAGAGGAACTAGCGTGCTGACTCAGGAACTGAGTCAGTCTCTGTTGGCTCTCATCGTTCGGTTCTGGCATAGCTGTGAGCTTCTCCACTCTGATGAATGCTTCCCCGAGAGTGTGAATGTCTGCATAAGTTGGGAGCCGATACCTAATCATGTGGAGGAGACTAAACTCTTTCTGGAGGATTGTGACGATAGTAGTGGCCTTGAGCTGAGTTGCTTTCCCCGTTTGGATATCAGACCGATCCCTTTCCGTTTCTATAAGTGTTGTGTATCGATCGAGGAGCATGAGCACGGCTGGGGCGTTTGGTTCCCAACAAGAAGGGAGGCCGGCTGCGATGATCTCGTCCCACACCTTGTCGAACTGTTCCACAATGTCAGCTACCTGTTGGAGAACCCTTGAAGCTGCTACTCGGGCTTCTTCCTTATCAATAATTTTCTGACACTCGTTGATTTCCATAAATCGACTGGGAATGCCATGTTTCCCCACGTCATTTGCCCTTAGTGTATAAAGAAAGGATATGTAATTGCCGGCGTGTCGAGCTCTATTAGACAGATTACCTCCTGCCTCCTGCAACCGCCTATTGAGATAAGGAAGGGTAGACTTGAGTTCTCCTATCATCGTTAGAAACTCCCACTGCTCGGTTACTGCCGTGATTATATCCGACCAAATCAAGCTTCTGGCCTCGAGCAGGGTGAGATTTCCCTTCTCTCGACTCTTCAGCTCGACAATGGTTTGTTGTTGCTTAGTCGTGATCCTTTTTCCTTCCTCAACTTCTCTTTGTAGTCCTTCAATTGTTCTGGCCTTTTCAGCCAGGGCACCTTCCAACTCCGCCACCTTTTGCCTGGCAGTCGATGTTTGCTTCTCCAACACTTCTATCTCAGCCATAGCTGTGGATAGTTGTGCTGTTGCTGAACCATTTCCGCTTGATGTTTCGGCTACATGGCAACTGTGTGTATCCCACCGAGTCTGTAGCTCAGTGGCTCTGCTCTCAAGCTCTTCAATCCTTTTGGTCATCTTTTCTTTCTCTTCTCTTTCTCTGAAAAGTCTAGCAGACAGCTCATTTTTCTCTTCCTCCACGTGCACCAGTTCATCGGTCTGTACCGGATGTGAAACCGGTATGCCAGCCCGTTTCTTAGCCGCTGTAATGTCCTTCTGCAACTTGGCTATCAATGCAGCTTGCGTTCCCTTACCTCCTTCGTCCGAGTTTCTGATCTGCTCCCGAAGAACGCGCACCTGATGTGCATTGGCACGACAAGCACTCTGTTCTACTGCAAGGGAATCCCTCAGGTTGTCGTGTTTTTGTTCTGTCTTCCTTAGGGCAAGAGTGATCTGTGAAAGCTTGTCTTTCATCATGTCGCAGATTGTTTGGAACAGGTCGGTCAAGTCCTGTACCGGAACCTTCTGCATATCGATAGCCAATTCCAGCACCTTATAACTCGGAACGTCTGAATTCGGGTCCAGGATAGCCTCGGTCATAGATAGTACCATGCTTTCGGTGTTTGCATTAACAGAAGCTGAGAGCCTAGTATGGTATTTCTCAACAAAACCTCCCAATTCGGCCCTGTATTTGTCTCGGACAGTTTTATTTATCAGCTCCCTTTCGTGTGTCCTGGAAGGAGGAGGCTCAACGATGGCTTGCGTAACTTCAGTGTAGTCAGAGGAGGCGACACTGTCTCTCAGTACCACTATACCCGCTTTGCCCTTGTCGAATTGACCAAATTTCGTAAAGGGCTCCAATATTATCCCTTCACCGATGACTTCAGCTTCGCTGGTGGCCACCTTCTGCCTTTTGGGTGGTGGTGGTGCTGCTCCTGAAGTACCGACCTCTTGCTCATTGGTGCCTTTGTTCACTTCTTCTTCTTCTCCTCTTGTAGCAGATGAGTCCGTCTCCATCTGCGAAAACATAGGCCAGACTTCAAGGTTAGCCCTCCATTCCAGAAATGGCCTGGACTCATGAACGTAGGGCGCAGACCTGTTTCTCTTTCTTTTATTTGAAATGATGTCCCGTGGGTCATAGGCCCAGCTCTCCCCCAACTTCAGGTCCATGTTCTGCAACATTTTTTCGGCAATTGGAAGGGCATATCTAGAGTTTACCACAAAGGGGCCGATTTGGTCAGGAAGCTTTAAGATGTAGCCCTTCTTAGCAGGAACAAAATGGAGCTGGTCAGCTTTGAGGGCTTGCCGGATGTATTCTAGGGCGTAAACTCGTCGGATGGGAAAAGCTGGCAGCCGGTATGGGGCAACCTCGGCTCCATAGACTCGAATTTCAGTATAATCTTCAGACAGGAACCAATCACCGGTGCACTGGTATTTCCCAGCCTGTAGTCAGCGTTTCATCTCTAGGAAAACCCTAGGGGAAGGCGCATCGTGAATGATGGTGTAAGCAATAGACATGAAGGTGTTCACGAAATTGACATAACCCTCTCCCCTGGGCAACTGACGGACAGAGTAATTCCAGTCGAAGACTGGTCTGGGCTGGGAATTCTCATAATACATCCTATCTAACCCCAAATGATTGAACTTGTCCGCATGCTGGAACAGGAAGAGGTAGAACACCAACGAGCAGAAACGAAACTTTCGGACTTTGGCGAGCTCCCGAAATTGGGTCAGGACGGTCAAGGAAAGAAAACCTGGAATATCCAGTGTAACCCCGTTCTGTGTCATAAGCCACAGAAAGCGAATACATACTGAAGAGATGTCTTCCGGGCTCCCTACCCCCAGGAGGCCGGCGATGAGGGACAAAACAGGTCGAACTTCTTCGGCAAACAGACTCAACGAAAATGGCTCCAATGGAGGCAGGGCAGTCGCCTGGTCAATGGTTATGGAGGCTATGAAGGCACGGCGGACTTCTCTTGGCAGCTTATTGAACTGAGCGAGCAAGGTTTCATCTTTGAAGCTGAAGTATGTGTCATTGGAAGGGAAACGGAGGGCCTGTCTGATAACATCGGGGGAAAGGGAAAAAATTACGTTCCCCTGAGGGGAAACGAAAGCATCCCGATGTACATCATAGGAGTCTCTGAGCCAAACAATAAAATCGACACAGGAATGGACCTGGGGAGTGATATGGTGATAGAAGCCAGACGCGTCAACTCGGAAACGGTCGGCATTTTTGCAGTCGCGACCAAACAGCAGGGGCTTGATACTGCGTATGTCAAAAGGATATTTAGGGTCGCAGATACCCGCCTGTAAGTCACAGAGGGGTTCAAAACCAGGGGGGTTTCTGGACTCATGGAGTTGGGGGGTTTCAGGTTCGTTTTTCTTGGGCGTTCCTCTTCCCATGGAAGACATTCAACAATTTCGAAAAGAGAGAAAGGAAAAGAGGGGAAAACGGAAAATGGAATACCTGAACAGAGGGTGACAATGCTCGGGAAAGCGACGAGGGGAACCGTGACAGTGACTTGGATATACCCGGCGTTCTTCCCCACTCAGTATTCGCCGTAGAAAACGACCTATGACGATTTACCAGAGAGAAATACGGGAGTTTGTTACCATTGGGGTGAACTGCTTGGGTGAAAAGGCAGATAAGTAAGACGACAGAAGGCAAGTGTCGTAAGGACACTGACACTGAGACACGTGGCGCGTGGGGATTGGGTATATCAAGGTGTAGGTGAGCGCCTCGTGTCAGGTTAAAAACTGGTACGGGTCTTAGTACCAGCTGACCTACTGGACTTACCTTACCTTTTATCCACGTACGCAGTCCAATCTTTACAGCACATAATTTCCCTTTGCCGGACTAACACTTGCCTTTCTTCCCTACGCGGGCCCATCTTTATTTTGCCACGAGATCACATCCCGCGGCCCACCCTTGCCAATATTTCCCTACCGTGAGATCTTACCATGCCACGTGTTGCAAGTCCGCGGGGGTAAGGGTCTCGTCCTTTCCCCGCAGCTCGACCCCCTCGGACTTACTCCATACGCTGTCGTACATAACCCGAGGCCCTTTTCAATAATATGGGTTGACATACAATGCCGCGTCCCCTTTACTTTTGTGTTAGATGTTCATTATTGTTCCGCCTTTCACCGCTTAGTGTTGTTTATCCATTGGTTTTAATATATGTGTGCTTCACCACCTTTTCTCTTTTCGGCCCGATTTAATTTAATACTTGCCACTGGATATAAAACTTTAATGTGAGGCCTGTTCATCCTATTGGTACTCCCGTGGCTAATGCTAAGGGTTAAACAACAGGACTATTCAATACATATTCCCCCATGGTTAGCTTGATATTATGGCATTTTCCAGAGAAATTTATAGTTCCTCCATTTTCAACCATCACTTGGCATTCTCGTGTTGGGTATAGGAAACAATTCAATTCTTTGGCTACCTTACAATGAATAAAATTATGGGTACTACCTGAATCAATCAACACTATTACATTTTTCTTCTTGATATGTCCTTCTATCTTGAGAGTTTGAGGAGTGGTAATTCCTGCCAATGCATTACACGATATGGTCGGACTCATTTCTTCCTCTTCTTGGGTTGGTTCCTAGTGTATATCCTCTTCTTGTTCATTTTCTTCTTCCTCTTCACAATCTATGTAAAATAATTTCTTCTCAGCACACTTATGACCTTTAGTGTATTTGGTATCACCACTGTAGCAAAGCCCTTTTGCTCCTTTTTCTTCCAATTGTTGTGGTGTCAACCTTGTAGGCTGTAGAAATCTAGGAGTAGAACCACTTCCCTCTTTATAGAAGTGAGTGGTAGGTTTCCTTGTCGCCATAATTTTACATTCAATTTTTCTTGCCAACCTGAATGTCTTCTCCAATGAATTAGGTTCCAAAACGCGAACTTCATGTTGGATGTTATCCTTTAAAGTACCTATGAAGAGATCAATCTTGTGTTCCTCTGCAATATCAGTTACCCTTATATTCAATTTTTGGAAGTCCTCAAAGTGCTCCCCCATTAAACCCTTTTGCTTGAGATTTATCAATTGGCTAAAGAAGGTGTTGCTTTTTGTATCCTCATAATGCGCTATCAGTTCCTCCGTAAAAATTGACCAAGTGACAATTTTTTTACGGGAGAAAAGCCATTGATACCATACAAATGTATTTTGTTCTAAATGTAAAGTTTCAATGCGTACCTTTTGTGTGTTTTACACATTATGGAGATCAAAATATTGCTCCATCTATAGTATCCATGTTACATGATCCTTTCCATCAAACTTCCTCATATCCATTTTTGGAATATGGTGGTTCTTCCCGCCAACATTAGATTTTATGAAATCATGATTAACATTTATTTTGTTCTCATCATGAGTTTCCTCTACTATCTTTTCACCATTAGGAAACATTTCTTGTGTCAATTTTGTCAAACCTTCCATGTCTGCTTTTAGACCATTCTTCATGTTTTCCATTTTCTCATCGATCTTAGCTTCCATGTCGTCCATCTTAGATTCCATGCCATCCATCTTAGATTCCATGCCAGCTTCCATGCCATCTATCTTATATTCCATGCTATTCTTCAAACCATCCATCTTAGATTCCATGCCTTTCTTCAAACCATCCATCTTAGTTTCCATGCCTTTCTTCAAAACTTCCATGTCATTTATTGTTACTCTTTGCGAGAGCGAAATTTGTTGCACTTGCTCTTGTAATTTTGATATGTCATGTTGCCATTCTTCGTCTTCATGAGTCATAATAGAAATTTCTAAAGGCTTAATGGGTGTTGAATTATTTTTAGGGGCCATTTTAGAATCCAATACTGATATCTATCTTACAATATGCCCTTGGAATCAATTCAACTTGATTCTTCAAACAAGACTTATGCAATTCGGAAAAAAAAATAAAAAAATACACACCTTTTACTGGCTTTTGAGGAGCTCGATATTGAAATTCAATTATATTTATAATTGCATATCCTCAATATCTGAAATTCAGCCCTGTAGTAGCCCTTTGAAGCTTCTTTCAAATTCCATAGGTCTAATCTGATTTGGATTCTTCAAGGCAACATTATGTCCAATCTCCCACCATGACCCAATTTTGGACTGGTTCAGTAGAGAAAACTTGTACGACTTTCCACGTGTCACTGTTTCCTCCTTTGGCTCTGAAATTGATAGACCGAAAACTATAGCCCGTGTAATTGCGGACACTTTTTATAGAATTCCAATCCGATGCTCAGAGAGAGAGCTATGAAGATTTTCCCACGATCACCTCTTTGAGATGAAATTCAGAAGCCTCAAAAAGCCCTAACTTCCACAAATCATATCTCCGAAAATATTGCGAACCAATATCTAAAATTTTGCGATGATGTTCCTCGGGATTGTGGCTTCGCACTCTAAAAATTTCAGCTTCTGATCCTTCGTATAAAAAAAGTTATTACGAAAATACCATGATGACCTGTTTAGGTTAAATTCAAGAGCCTGCAAAATGACCTAAATTGCACATATCATATCTCCTAAACTATTACGAAACAAGCTCTGAAATTTTGTGACGATATTCCTCAGGATTTTGGCTTCGCACTCTAAAAATTTCAGATTTTGAACCTTCGTAGAAAAAAAATTATAGCGAAAATTACAGGATGACATGTTTGGAGCAGCGAAACCCTAGAACCTCACAGCTCTGATACCAAATGTTGTGAAACCAACTCCAAAAAGAGAAGAAAAGAGATATCAATGCTTTAGAAATAAGCCACTTTGAGGGGGAAACCTCCAATACATTACATGAATGAACAATTCTTGGATGATTCAAATTACAAAACCTCCTTTCTATATATAGGAGTCCATGGGGCCACAATGTAATCGTAGTGGGGCCACAATGTAATCCTAGCCGACCTAACAATAATAATTTAAGGGCACAATAATAACAATATGGGGGTTAGAAGGGTACAATAATAACAATAAGGGGGTCACACTAACAACAATAAGGGACTATACTAGTAATATAGGGACCTAACAGCCTTCATTTGCCAAAATTTTCCCTCACATCATTCATTACCCTCTCTAGACCTAAAGGCTGTCAAACAAGCTAAAACCTTTATTTTAGGCCAATCACCATGTCTAAAGAAGAAATTCATACCAGCAGCGATGAAGACCAAAGTCCTATCAAGCCAAAGCACAAGGGAGGAAGGGTTAATAGGTTTGAGCCCTCAGACACCATCCAAATCACTTATTCTCCCATGATCCTTGCATGTTTTCAAGATGTTGGATGCTATCAGTTTTGTGAGAGGGTTAAACAAGTCGAAAGCCACTCAGACTTGACTAGGTTGTTCATTCTCAGCCTACAAAACCATCAACCTAGCAAGAGTGAATTTTGAACTCTCATCTGAATCCATTGCTAAAGCCACAGGAATACCAAATATTGGTGAGAGATGGTTTAAACAGAAGAAATTGGACTTTAGCTATTATGAGCCCTACCTCAAACCTAGCTATCAACAATATTTCAAGGTTGTTTTCCCCTTCTCCCACCTGCTAGAGAGGTATGCCCTAATGATGAGGCAGATTATCAAGTACTTCACCTGTGAGGGGAGGTACTCCAGGGTTTATTCTTATCACATAAGGTTACTAATGCACTTCACCAGGGTTAAAATGCTAAACCTAACATACTATCTCTACTGGAGCATTAACAAAATGGCTTCAGTGGTCAAGAAGAGGAGATATGCCCACCAAATGTAGATCCATTTTCACCACTCCTTGGTTAAGATGATTGTTTTACACCAGCTGGAGGAGCAAGGAATCACTTGGGAAGTTTTTATCTCACATGATGTGTTTGCAAATCCCCAAGCCTTCATTCAACAAACTTTGCCTTCCAATTCACATCCACTTACCTCCACTCATCCATCATCTCCACCTATGCCTTCTCCATAAGGAAATTTACCTCCTACTTCTCCTCCTGATGCATCAAATGAAGATGGTGGCAGTAGCAATAATGAACAAGCAGATGAAAGTGAAGAGGAGAAGGACAGTGAAGTAGAAACATAGTTAGATGAAGAAAACAATGAAGAGGACAACAGTGCTGAAGAAAAAGATGATGACAACAGCAATGAAGAGAAATAATATGATGAGGAAAGTGAAGAAAACAGTGAGGCAAGTACATAGCTTAATGAAAAAGATGATGATGACATGGAGGAGGAAGATGAACATGGAAGCCATGAAGGGAAAGACAGTGATGAATTTGAGCAAAACAGTGATAATGATGACACCAATAAATCAACCTCAAGTGCAGAAAAGGGTGTTGATGATGAACAAGATGAAAACCAAGAGGATTATGAAGAAAACAATGAAGAGGACAGTCAGCAAGAGAGTGCACAGGACAGCCAAGAGGAAGATATGTTTGAGCATAAAAATGAGCATAATGATAGTGAAAACAGTGTTGAAATGACTTAAGACAATGAAAATGAAGAAATAGAGGGAGAGGATGAAGAAATTGAAGACCAAGAACAAGCAGATGATGAAACTGAAACAGAGTTTGAAGGGGCAGACAATGACCAAGGCAGGGGCACAAATGAGATAGTCAGTGATGAGCAAGGAAATAGTCATGACAGTCATGACAGATGTCATGACTGTCATGACACAAATCAGTCTCTAAATGACCAAGAAACTCAATATGAAAGTGCAGAAAGTGATATAGAAGAGGACCTCAGTAAAGGACAAAGCCAAATTGAGGCAAGTGAGGAGGGTAGTGATCAGTTTGAAGGTCAAGATGACAATGAAGAAAACAGTGAGGAAAACAAATGATGATGAGGCTAAAGGTCAAGAAATCAATGACCCAATGGGGCATAAAGTGACTCATGAAAGCCATGAAAAAGGTGAAAAGGCTTATGACATCATCAAATATCAAGGCACCCTCATCACTCCTCTCACATGTACCTACCACAGAGGCAAAAGAGATGTGTTTTCTGCCTCAAAAAGGCAAAGGGCTATCTCTCCTCTAGTTATCAAGCACAAATACAAAGGCAAGGAAAAGATGGACAAGGGTGAGCAACAGGTAAGGTTAAGGAGAAGAAAAAGGATCAAGAAGACTTCTCAAGGGCCTCATTTCAATGATCTAGACAGTGACAATGAGGACAAGGAGATGACCACTAGATTTCTTCTCATGGACAAAGATACACAACTTAGGGAGTGGGAAAGAGAGTTTGACATGGCACAATGTGTCATCCACTATTACAAAGAGGAGCATAAGAATTTCAAGGAGGTGAAGAGTGTTGAACCCTTAGTTAAACTGAGAAGGGGGGGGGGGGTGAATCAGTTTAACACATTCATGGACTTTTAAAACTTTTCATTAAAACTTATTTATTCCTGTTCAAACTTAATATGTGAGTAATATTAGAATGTGAGTAGCAAGTATTAATATAATGTAACAACAGACTTAATATGAGAGCAACAAATATTAAGCAGATTTGATAAACCATATCAACACATAAACATCATGTACAGAGACACCAGATATAAGTGGAAATCCATAAAGGGAGAAAACCACATCTTATTATTGTTGTGATGCAAAGGCAAGCTCCAACTCCCTCTCACCACTGATTTTCTATAGGCACCAACCTACAGGAGGCTCCTACCTCAATTCTGCAAGCTACAACTTGCAAGGAAGCTCCAACTCCCATCAATTTTTCATAAGAGAAACACTTGCTGATTTACCTTGGATATTAGCTTTGTTCTGTACCTTCTTTACTATTGTCCTGCAGTCTTCATATATGTCTTATTTATTTCCTCTGCTTCAATTCTGCATTCTCATTTCTTTTACCAGCCTATTCAGAAATATGTATTCATTTCAATTTTACAGTGGGATTTTTTTTTTCCCTCGGAGACTTACCAATGCATCACAAACAATATAAAGTCAATTTAAAAAATTTACATTCACAATTTTAGTTACACACATTAATTTCACTCAGCCCCTTTTCTAGCTTTTGGTTTTGCTGGCATTTCTTTTCTGCTGCTGTTAAGTAATTGTTCTGCATACTTCTGTTCATCATGCCTGTAAAATTCCTTGTGACTTTTTCAGTTCCTACATTCTCTGTTTACCTCTGTCAGGCCCACATTTTCATCCCTGTGTTTATTCACTTGTTCACTGTACTTGTGTGCACCTGCTGCATATATAACTGCTTTTCCAAGTTTATACTCAAATAAATATAAATCTAGGCAATGTCTATTCATTATCAATATTTGTGCTCGGGCTACCTGCTTACACACTCTTTGTCCATGTATGAACTTAATCAATGGTTAAAACTCGTATTACAACTTCAATCCAACTTCTTCCCTCAGGGCGTCCAAATGAACTTTAGCATAAAGCTCATTATATAATATCATTTTCAAATCAATCCATTCAGCCTTTTTGGATCACTGTCCATTTTTCTGCAGTTGTCTCTATCTCTTTCGTTTCTACACGCTCTCCTCTTAATTGCAGTTGTGTAACCATTGCATATATAACTGCTGATTTTAAATCTGGCAAAATTCCAATGCTTTGGTTTCCTTCACTGGCAATTTAAATCAGTGTTGAAGCTTCTCCAATAAAAATGATATTTAACAAGGGTAATAATATGAACCTCAACTGTGAAGTTTCTCCCTACACGATGGTTGTAGAGCCCTACACCCAAATTATATTACTTGAGCGGAAGTTTTAATATCTCATATCCTAGGTTATGAAATCACGCATGTCAAACTATACGTGTGGAACTTTCTCTTCAACCAATGGGGTTAAACCTTATGCTAAAACCCATCAATACAACTTATGTGATTGAACCATAAGTATATATTTTTATCGAAGATTCGTTCTTTCCGTTATCCCCAAGTGAGAACCCTTTTTGAACACATTACCATAACTTTTAATCTGACCTCACAGCTTATTAACTTGCCACTATGGTTCGTTTCATCGATGGTTAAACCCAATCGATTTTCATCATATATTACAAACCATAAATTAGTCTCATTAAATAATGAAACTACTCCGCGCTTTATAGTAACCCTAAATAAGATGGGCCACGGGCTAATAACTTGTCTCTCCAGTTCATTTAAACGTTTGGAATTATTTCGACTCAAATATAATATCTGGCCCACGCTAATGCTGCATTCGACCCTTCAGGCCCCACATTCAGTCATGTGGACTTTCCATTAATTAACCTTCGACCTTAATAAAACTCAATGGTTACATTCCATTTCGTTTTATGGCCCCACACATAACTATTCCATAGTGTTAAAACCGTCACTTACCTTGGCTTATCTCCCACGCAAGTCACCATGCGACTGCCATGCGATCTCCCTCTCTCCAGATCGGATGCTTCGGATAAGTATCACGTCTTTTCTCCGACTGAGGTTTAATACTCAAAATTAACGCGAAAAAAGTTGTTTTCGTAAACCACTCTGGGACGCGTGGCAACCAACCACTGATATCACGTTTTTATTTGAAAAACAAATTACCATTCTTTTACAACGCGATACCACCGGTTTAATCATCAAACCCGCTTTTAATGTTCAGTTAACTCGGTTCCAAATAGACTATGGTTCCATTCGGCCTTTTGTTGACTCCTCTCTTATCTATGAATTCCGCTCCTCATCCTTCATATTCACGGTTCCATTAACGCACTCTAGTCTCACTTAAGAGCCAATTGAATTGAAATCTTCCGGAGTCTCTTATGCAGAGGTTAATTCTTCATGGCTTTGCTGGGTGTTGGCTTAACACAAATCGAATCCCTACAAACCTTGTCTTCTCGCTAGGGATTTACTTCACGGGATATTGATTCAAGTAAACAGAGATCTCTATGCAGACTTAACCTGTTTGAATTTTAGGGACCAATCAACATTTGCGTTCTCCATCGAATGACCTAACTCATGGAGCAAGCCTTCGATTTCCAACCTTGATTCAGGTGGTTAACCTACCGGAGGGACTATAGCACTGATTTCATTCACTGTTAACACTGTGATTTCACTTCAATTTAATAAACCAATAGTTCAGTTATTACATCGATTCACCGTGATTACTCTAATTTTCCCATCGTTTACAATCACCCAGAATTCAATTAAACGAATGTGCATTCTCAATTCCCACAATCAAATATTCTGATAGAAATAAACTACCCCATTATTCCTATTGCGGAGTTTTATTCCCTAAACCTCAACCATTCCTCATGCAGAATTAAATCGACCAATTCATGCGCATGACCCAATCAATACTTCCATATATGCACTTATAATAAAATTACAGAAACTATGCCCTCACTACTTTGCAGCACCACCTCATCTGTCTCCTGCTGCCTTCGTTCCTTCTATGCTGCCTTTGTTCTCTGCTGCTTTGCTTCTCTTTGGCTAGTTACTGTTTCAGATGCTCCTCCTTTGCCAACTCCTTTTCCATCAATGACAACATTTCCAACAGTCTCCCCCTTTGGAATTGATGGCAACATTTCATTTGCTTCTTGTTTTTCTTGCTTTTCCTCCCCCTTTGACATCAATGGCAAAGGGTTGGATTCTATCTTTGCATTTCGTCTCTTTGAAATGTGTTTAGGCCTTCTTTTTCTGACTTTGTACCCTGTTGCTCCAAATTGGTGTTGAGAGAACACTTTTGAGACTTATTGAACTTGTCTATACATAGGTGATGACAACCACATATGATCAGACTTGTATAATCAGGGATGCATCATTGGATCAATACCTAATGATTGTGAATGCTCCATGTGACATATCAAGCTTGCTTCAGCTATACTTCTGTCTATATTATAATCTTCATCTACGATGCATATCTATTGAGGAAGGTTGTAGATGGAGTAAGTATTTTTCTGCAATGCACATCTACAGTACACATCTGTTCAATTGTGATGAAGCCAATATATCTTTTATTGTTGTGGTACACCTTTCCTGCCTGTTATTGGTGATATGTGCTAGACTGCTGACAGGGATATTACTCTTAAGGACTGAAAGGTCCTTGCTACTGTTGTGAAAAAAGAATCAAACCAGAGCTTACAGCTTATTGTGAGAATAGGCAGTATCTTTCAATATTAGAGACCAAATGACATTCCTCCTTGTACAATGTATTTTCAAAACAAACCCTTGAGGCTAGATACATTCAGTGTATTAGTCAGTCTCACTTATCAATCATGCAATTTCCTTTATGTCATAAGGGATTATGTATGTCAATGATCAATCTCTCTTTAATGGTGAAATATTAGCTAATCTTTTCTGCTGAAGTATGCTTGAGATGAGTCAATGACATACTTTTGAGCTTCAACTGTTAGATTAACACAACTATTTTGTCATGATGATTTACAACAAAAACATATTCAAGATATTTGATTGATATCTCAGCGAACAAGCTTCACATGCTGTTATGAATGATTTCAAGGGAGAGGCCTGATATATATGTACTGACTTTAGGAAGGCATTCACTTATATATAGAACCAGATATTGTTTCAATGCTCAATATAATGCTCAATTGCAAACAAAATATTGATCCTTTAGCTCTGTTGTTGATCTTTTCATGCTTGAATAGTGAAAAAAACGCTGGGTATACTGCCTTGATGTTCTTTTGATTTAATCCTATGATCCCGAGGACCTGTACCATTCCACTGCTCCATTTGGTATACTATTGATAAGCATGCTACTTATATCAAATACCAATTTATACTTCTTTGATAAACCATGCAGAGATTTCACTTCAGTTTGCACATAAACCCATATTTAAGGCATCCTTCATGAATTCTACTATTGAGCTTTCTACTGTTTACACCAACAATCATCAGTATGCTGAATCTGATCTTGTCATTATTAACCTCTTGCTTGGTCTGTCATTCTGGTTTAAAGGAATGTCACTGCATTTTTCTTTCTAGGATTGCTCTAGAATCATTGATGCTTTACATACAATTCTGTTGTTCTAACATAGTAATCTTCAAGAAGACATATTCAATTCTTTTATTAGAAATCTTCATGGGTAGATCACTCAAATATTTATCACTTACTTAACTGTACTCCTTCAAGGGGACTTTTCATAGATGAGTGATGTAATTATATGATGACAGTCACTTTTCTTACTCAATCTTCTTAATGTGATTCATTGTTCATTCTAGTAGAGTGATGCACAGTGCGATCATCACTTAATGTGCTAATGTCTTCTTTGCTTCCATGTTCATGGCTGAAGTTCTCTCTACTACCATGGTTGCTTGCTGCCTTCTCTTTTTCAATCACTTTGTCAGTTATTAAATGCTTCAGATCATCTTCTTCCTCACTAGATCTCTGTTAGAGGGATTTTCCTTTCCCTTCCTGTTCTCATTGTTGTTCTCATTTCATGAAGTTCTTCTTAGACTGTTTTGTGGGGATTAGTTATGAAATGCTCTCCCCCTGAGATGTTTCTTCATATTTATCACTGGTTGGATATTAGCTTTGTTTCCTAGAACAGCTCCCCCTGAAACTATGATGTTTTCATTATGTTATTGAGATAATAGGCTCCCCCTTTCTCTTTTCCTTCCATACTTTATTGGGGTTCATCATAATGTATGCACTTCTTTTAGATTCATAGTTTTGTTTGATTTGCTTTGATTCCATCATCTGTCTAGAGTTCTTTAATTATATGGCAGTTTACAGTCTTTTGCTTTGTGACCAAGCTTGAGGCATACATAACATCTCATTTTACCAAGGTATGTTTGAGCTGATGTATAATGTTTTGTTCCTCTTTTTGAACAAAATTTACAATCAACAATTTTATGTCCAAAATTATTGCATACATAATAGTAGCCATGGAAATGATTTGTGTACCTGGTGAAAGATTGCCTTTTCCCTTTGCTTGCTTGAGATGTTCTTCTCATTTGCTGCATCTTTTGCTGGTTAACATTGATTCTCTTTGTCTTACAATGTGCTGCACCATGTCCTGGTTTGTGGCAGGAAAAACAAGTGATACTTCTCATAGGAGTAAAGAACCTTCTTTGACATCTTCCAAATTTATTCAACTCATCCTCATGAGTGTATGAACCTTTTTCAGCTGATTGTTTCATCCTTTCATTATCTGTCCATGTTGCTGCTTGTTTCTGTTTGTTTCTTTACAAATCTTGTTCTTGCTGGCTTCTTCTTTTGTAGGAATCTGCTGAGTTGCTTCATTGTCCTTTACATCTTTTAAAAAAATGACATTCCTGTTTTCTTCAACCTTGGATTTACTAGTTTCTCCTTCATAGCCTATCCCAACCTTTATGAGAGGTGACCTTTGAGCCTTTAGAATATGGTCCAACTGTCCAGAGCTTTTCATTTGAGGAGTATTCATTAATAAGTCTCTTTGGGCCTTTTCTAATTTCTTTCTCAGGCTCACTACTTATTCTTCCAATTTCTCACATTCCAGACTTTTCTCTCTCATTTGTTGCAGCAGATTGTCTTCTAATTTCCTTGCTTCTTCAAGTTGTGTCATTAGGCCAATAATTTCTTTCTTATCTTCATATTCTTTCTCATCACAAATTTGCATGAATGTCTTCAGGTCTTTGTTTTCATTCTTCAGTCTTTCTATTTCAGTCAAGGCTGTGTCAACTTCGGCCTTTTCTTCAGCTGCAATTTCTTCATGGTTCTTACTGCCATTCACACTAGCAGGTACCTCATTTGATTGAACATTTTCCTTTCGACATGAATTTTTCTTCTTCTTAATTCTCTTCTCCTTCTTGACAATGCAATCCTCAATGTCTACTCCATGCATGAAATGCAATCTGTCCCAGATTTCTTTTGCAGAGGTTAAATCCATTATTAACTCAAGATACTTGTTATGAAGATTGTTATATATCACACATTTTTCCTTGGCATTCTTCTGTTGTTCTTTCACTGTGGGAGAGTCTGTGCAGTAACCATCACATACAAGCTTCCATACCTTAGGCTCATAAGCCAATAATCCTATTTTAACTTTATCTCTCAATTCAGGAAATTTTGTTGTATTTAACACAAATACATTTTGATGGTCCATGACTCAACCAGATCTCCTTCAAGCTATTAAGCTTACACCAAAGGAACCCGCTCTAATACCAATTGTTGAACCCTTAGTTAAACTGAGAGGGGGGGGTGAATCAGTTTAACACATTCATGGGCTTTTAAATTTTTTCATTAAAACTTATTTATGCATGTTCAAACTTAATATGTGAGTAATCTTAGAATGTGAGCAGCAAGTATTAATATAATGTAACAACATACTTAATATGAGAGCAGCAAATATTAAGCAGATTTGATAAACCATATCAACACATAAACATCATGTAAAGAGACACCAGATATAAGTGGAAACCCATAAAGGGAGAAAACCACATCTTATTATTGTTGTGATGCAAAGGCGAGCTCCAACTCCCTCTCACCACTGATTTTCTGTAGGCACCAACCTACAGGAGGCTCCTACCTCAATTCTTCAAGCTACAACTTGCAAGGAAGCTCCAACTCCCATCAATTTTTCATAAGAGAAACACTTGTTGATTTACCTTGGATATCAACTCTGTTCTGTACCTTCTTTACTACTATCCTACAGTCTTCATATCTGTCTTATTTATTTCCTCTGCTTCAATTCTGCATTCTCATTTCTTTTACCAGCCTATTCAGAAATATGTATTCATTTCAATTTTACAGTGGAATTTTTTTTTCCCTCGAAGACTTACCAATGCATCACAAACAATATAAAGTCAATTTAAAACATTTACATTCACAATTTCAGTTACACACATTAATTTCACTCAGCCCTTTTTCTCGCTTTTGGTTTTGCTGGCATTTCTTTTCTGCTACTGTTAAGTAATTGTTTTGCATACTTTTTCAGTTCCTACATTCTCTGTTTACCTCTGTCAGGCCCACATTTTCATCCCTGTGTTTATTCACCTGTTCAATGTACTTGTGTGCACCTGCTGCATATATAACTACTTTTCCAAGTTTATCCTCAAATAAATATAATCTGGGCAATGTCTATTCATTATCAATCTTTGTGCTCAGGCTACCTGCTTACACACTCTTTGTCCATATATGAACTTAAACTTAATGGTTAAAACTTGTATTACAACTTCAATCCAACTTCTTCCCTCAGGGCGTCAAAATGAACTTTAGCATAAAGCTCATTATATAATATCATTTTCAAATCAATCCATTCAGCCTTTTTGGATCACTGTCCATTTTTCTGCAGTTGTCTCTATCTCTTTCGTTTTTGCACGCTCTCCTCTTCATTGCAGTTGTGTAACCGCTGCATATATAATTGTCTTTTAATATAACTGCTGATTTTAAATCTGGGCAAATTCCAATGCTTTGGTTTCCTTCATTGGAAATTTAAATCAGTGTTGAAGCTTCTCCAATAAAATTGATATTTAACAAGGGTAATAATACGAACCTCAATTGCGAAGTTTCTCCCTACACGATGGTTATAGAGCCCTACACCCAAATTATATTACTTGAGCGGAAGTTTTAACATCTCATATCCTAGGTTATGAAACCACGCATATCAAACTGTACGTGCGGAACTTTCTCTTCAACCAATGGGGTTAAACCTTATGCTAAAACCATTCAATACAACTTATGTGATTGAACCATAAGTATATCTTTTTATCGAAGATTCATTCTTTCCGTTATCCCCAAGTGAGAACCCTTCTTGAACACATTACCATAACTTTTAATCCGACCTCATAGCTTATTAACTTGCCACTATGGTTCATTTCATCGATGGTTAAACCCACTCGCTTTTCATCATATATTACAAACCATAAATTAGTCTCATTAAATTATGAAACTACTCCAACTTTATAGTAACCCTAAATAAGATGGGCCATGGGCTAATAACTCGTCTCTCCGGTTCATTTAAACGTTTGGAATTATTTCGACTCAAATATAATATCTGGCCCACGCTAACGCTGCATTCAACCCTTCGGGACCCACATTCAGTCATGCATACTTTCCATTAATTAACCTTCGACCTTAATAAAACTCAATGGTTACATTCCATTTTGTTTTACAGCCCCACACATAACTGTTCCATAGTGTTAAAACCGCCGCTTACCTTGGCTTATCTCCCACGCAAGTCACCATGCGACTGTCGTGTGATCTCCCTCTCTCCAGATCGGACGCTTCAGATAAGTATCGCGTTTTTTCTCCGATTGAGGTTTAATACTCAAAATTAACACGTAAAAAGTTGTTTTCGTAAACCACTCTGGAACGCGTGGCAACCAACCACTGTTATCGCATTTTTATTTCAAAAACAACTTACCATTCTTTTACAACGTGATACCACCGGTTTAATCCTCAAACCCGCTTTTACTATTCAGTTAACTTGGTTCCAAATAGACTATGGTTCCATTCGGCCTTTTGTTGACTCCTCTCTTATCTATGAATTCCGCTCCTTGTCCTTCATATTCACGGTTCCATTAACGCACTCTGGTCTCACTTAAGAGCCAATTGAATCGAAATCTTCCGAAGTCACTTGTGCAGAGGTTAATTCTTCATGGCTTTGTTGTGTGCTGGCTTAACACAAATCGACTCCCTACAAACCTCGTCTTCTCGCTAGGGATTTACTTCACCGGATATTGATTCAAGTAAACAGAGATCTCTATGCAGACTTAAACCTGTTCGAATTTCAGGGACTAATCAGCATTTGCGTTCTCCATCGAATGACCTAAGTCATGGAGCGAGCCTTCGATTTCCAACCTTGATTCAAGTGGTTAACCTACCAGAGGGACTATAGCACTGATTTCATTCACTGTTAACACTGTGATTTCACTTCAATTTAATAAACCAACAGTTCGGTTATTACATCGATTCACCGTAATTACTCTAATTTTCCCACCTCATACAATCACCTAGAATTCAATTAAACGAATGTGCATTCTCAATTCCCACAATCAAATCTTCCGATAGAAATAAACTACCCCATTATTCCTATTGCGGAGTTTTATTCCCTGAACCTCAACCATTCCTCATGCAGAATTAAATCGACCAATTCATGCGCATGAGCCAATCAATACTTCCATATATGCACTTATAATCAAATTACATAAAATCTTCCCTCACTACTTTGCAGCACCACCTCATCTGTCTCCTGCTGCCTTTGTTCCTTCTATGCTGCCTCTGTTCTCTGCTACTTTGCTTCTCTCTTCTCCTAGTTACTGTTTCAAATGCTCCTCCTTTTCCAACTCCTTTGCAATCAATGACAACATTTCCAACAAAGAGAGGCCTTGCCTTACAAAAGAAAGTGACCAAGCATTATGCAAGGAAAAACACGCTTGCTTGTGCCAAACTGAAGAAGGCCCTCATGGAGCTAGAAGACCTAAAAAGAGAAAAAGTACATGACAGCCTTGGAATTTTGGCTGAGGCTTATCAACAGATGTCCAAGACCTCTTGAGGGACCTCTCCACAAATTTTGGGGAAAATTGAACAATTTTTTTTTTTTCTCCAAATTTTGACCCCTCTGTGCGCAACACCCTAGGAAATACGCACAAAATTGGTGCATCCTCAGCTCTCAAAGTTTGCATTTTTGGATTTCTCACATCACCAGCAGTCTTCTCACCAATTTTTAGATCATTTGGAGCATTTTTACCCCCTCAAAAGGTCAAAAAACATCAAAAATTTGACCTTTCTACCTCATTTTCAGACCAGGCGCTGCGCACAGAGAAGTGTTGGGAGATTTGATTTTTGGATAGGTAAATAGCATCCACTCAACACAACTCAAGCATTTCTGCAAATTAGACTCATCATGCTTTCCAATGAGCCATCACAGAGCCAAATCCGGTGTCGGGAAGGGGTCCAAAGCTCAGCTGCAAGAGACCCTATTTTCTGCTGAAGTGGCACTACGCACAGAGGCTGCCTAGTGTGTTTTGGACCAAAAGTCAACAAAACACACTCATTTATTGCAAATAGATATTTTTGAGTTTTTTGAGGCAAATTAAGCTATAATTAGGTGCAAATATTTATTTTGGCATTTATTTCTTAGGATATTATGTGTCTTGGGCCTTGCATGGTCTCTTGGCCATAAATGATATTTATGACTGTATTTGACATTTTCCTACCACATTTAGGGTTTTAGTCCTCATTTGCTCCATAAATAGAGCATGAGGCCCCTATGTATTTTTTTGGAATTTGATGAGCTTGAAGAGAAATATACATGGTTTCATGAACTTGGAGAATAAATTGGTTTTGTGAAGTGGATGAATGGCTTGTTTGGCTTGATGATGGAGAAGCTTGTTTGCAGAATTCCATAGCTTGGTGAATGGTGATGTCTTCCTAATTTGTCTATTGTTTCCTTTGTTATCATTATGTTTCATGTTTCTTGGCTGCTATAAAACAAAAAAGTATAGGTTGAGACATGTTCTTTGAGGCACTTCAGTCCTCCTGTTTGTTATAGCTTTGATGTTTTCTCTTTTGGCCATATTAAGGAATTCTTGACTGCTCCTTAGGTCCACCAAAACTTCTTTTAGTTTCATGTATGGTTAGTATGCTATCTTACAAGTATGATTCATGGTATGCTCTGCTTACTTGAAGTTTTCAAAACCCTATCTTGAAGCCCTTCTGTGAAATATTGATTGTTAGGTTAAGTCAAAGAGGTCTCGTTCGATCTTGCCCCTTGTCCATGCTTACAAACTTGTTTCGGAGTTCCCAATAACTTGATATATGTTTTTTAGGAGTTCCCTCTCCATAAATTGAGTTATTTGTATTGTCTTATGTGTTTTCCCAAAATCTGAAGGTGAATTTCTAAAGTTAGAAACTCTTATGCTTTCTATGTTTCACTGGAATGTTTCTCTTGGATTTTTATTAGTTTATAGTATTGTTTATTGAGCTTAATGGTTAGCCCTACCTCATAAATTGTAACTTTTAAACTATATGTGTTTAAGACCTCTTAGTATTTCCCAAACTTAATGTTCACTACACCTCATACATCACCTTAAGGATCCATTAACCTTGCTAAATCGGCCCTGCAACGCACTCTGTTTCATCATTTAGATACTCTTGACTTTCAGTTGACTCCATAGCCCAATGGCTTGGACAACCTCTCACTCCACCTATTCCACTTGACCATCATACCCAACCAAAACAATCAACAAACCCTACACCTAATAACTAGCCTAAAATCAAAACCCTAGAGCAAAAAGAACATATCCTTTACACCCAATAGAGAGATCCCTCTCTGAGTCCAGGAAGGCTAGGTCCTAGGACTCCAAAGACTGGTTCCATGTTACCCTATAATTTGGTCTACCAATCTGCCAAATCACAGGACCCTAACATTGTGGCGATCACAGTGGGACTTTCTGAGTTAGTGGCAATCTAAGTATTCCTTAGAACTCCAGAATCCCTTGACTAAGAGTATCCAGTGAATCTGCCACCTCATCACCACACTAACATTCTGGCAATCATGGTGGGACCTTCTGAGTCAGTGACAAACTAAGTACCCCTTAGGACTTTAGATACACTTATCAGATCATAGACAACTCAAAATTTTAGCCATATAACAGACTCTAGTTGTTTCACCATCCTAGAAAAATGATGACTCAGTTATAGGACACTCTTGCAAACCTTAGGACTACCTATAGAAACTCAGAAAACCCCAAAACACTATTAGATTGGTTTTTTGTCAGTTATTCGTGGTGGACCATAAATATACACTCTTAAAACAACAAAAAATATCCACCTGGCGACTCCACTAGCGTCCAGTAGGCCTATTACCTCATTACCACTCATTTGACTTTTTAGATTTGTTTCACACCAACCCTAAGAAGCTTATGAACCCATTCATATACTGTAATAAGTACCAAGCATTAAGAGAGATCAGCCTTCAGAAATAGTCCTAAACACTTTTAGCCTCTCTGAATTTTGAAAATTTGAAATCTGGCTTCACATAGGATCAGTACCAAATCTCATCCAGACCCAAACCCTCCCAACATAGTTGATGACCCAGAGAAGATTTTGTGGCAAACTTCTAGATCTGGAAACTTAACTGCTGTTAGGACCATCCATAGAACAAGCTCTGTACCTGAAAATATCACAGCTTTGAAAGATCCCTAGTTTGACTTGCACCATACCAAGAACCTCTTCAGAAACAGGTCTCAAATTGATATTGACCAAATTGACCTTGAATATTTAGATTTTCACCAGAGTTTGAGTAGAGAAACCTATCCTTCCACACCACCTAACTTTGAGCTTCTCCATCACTTCAACTCTTTCCATACCAAGTCTACTCAAAATCAGTTTGTTGGTCCAAGTACTTCCACCACACCCATCCATACCACCATTGTGCAAACCAATCCACTTCATCATACACCCCCTATCACAAACCCACCTCTTGTAAATCCCCCATTAGCTCCCATCATGGCAGCTTGGTATGCACCTTTGGCCTTACCTCAACCCCTAATACCTTTGCCAAATGACTATCAGTCTAAGATCTCTCATTTCAGAGGGGTTGAATACATCACTGCCCAACAACATGTAGATAGAATCAATGATGCTTTTGATTACATGGAGATAGAGGTAGAAACCATTAAGATGAGAATCTTTGCACAAAGCCTAGGAGGAGAGGCCAAAAAATGGTTCAAAGCATTAACTCCTAATTCAATACATGACCTACCTTCCCTCTACCAAAATTTTATAAACAAATGGGAAATCAAGAAAAATCCCCTCCAAATCCTATCGGAATACAACAATCTTAAAAGGAATGTAGGAGAAAGTGTGCAAGACTATTGCACCAGGTTTAACAGTGTCTATAATGCCCTACCACCTCACATGAAACCTCCACAAGGCTTAGCACTAGTGAAATTCCCTGAAGATTTTGACCCAAACATGAATTTCCAATTGAGAGAAGGAGACCCTGAAACCTTAGAAGAAATGCAAAAAACAACAATTAGTGCAGAGGTAAACTTAATTGAAAAGAGAGCTAGGTTGAAATCAGAGAAGAGAGTACTTTGAGTAGTATTTCATTGCTTTCTTTGTTGTTTTTTAGGTGATTACGATACTCAGCTCTCATTCGAGATACCTGAGTTCATTTCCAGGCAAGAGAGTTTATTTTGCAAACACTTTTACAATAACAGAAATATGTGTTCCTTTTCAAAGCTTTTATAGAAATTGAAATGCTTGATCCAACGATTTTAGATTCACCGATAACTCTTATTTGTTAAACTACTCACACCAAGGGGAGCATCTTTTTTCTTTGTCTTCTTGTAACAAATAGGTGGGTGATGTCAATTTCCTGTGATATTAAGGGGATGTTTATTGCTTGTGTTGGATGTAAAGCCTACTAAGGGGGTCTTTGAAGGACCATATTCATTGCCCACTTCATCGTTTTTTCTTGTGAACATGTTATATCCTTGAAAGTGAGTTGCATTGTGAAGTTTAATATGGTCTTTTGCATGTCACTGTGTGGGCGCATACATTTCATCCGCAAAAGCATATACAGTGGGAATCCTAATCTTGATACCAAAAGCGGTTCTTTGAGAGTTTTGTGTGAGCGATAAAACATTGAAGGGGCCTTTTACCTCTCATAGCCCACTGGTTTTCTCTTCCCCTTTGGCACATTTTTCTTGAGTCTGGAATATTTGGCTCCACAGAGTCATGGACAATGGATGCTTATGTGATGTTTGATGCCATTGTGCATTGAAATGTGACAATTACAATATGCGAAAGGAATATGAGGAGTCGAGTCATTGATTACAAGTGGTAGGTGGTTTTGATTTGTTTTGGGGCGAAACTCTGTTTTACCCCTTGTGTAAGAACTTCTCGTTGATTTGAACCACATGTTTATCGGTCGCTCCTGGGCATGAGATGTCCAACAAATCCATGTGAGTGTGGATATACTTGTGCATACCATTGTGGTTATTTAAAACTCTATGATGTTTAATTTTACTAATTTTGTCCACAAGGTATGGAAGGTGTCGACATAGTCCTATATAGGCATACATTGACCGTGGTGTTGTTGCAACCACTTGGTGTATCGATCCTTTCAGTTCCCCAAATGGTGTTATTCCTCCTCGAGGGCATCCATGGAATCATCTTAGGCAGGGTATGTGTCTTCAAACATAGCGCTTCACTCTTCCTCATCTATGCCGCTCATCGACGATGGTTTTCCCACCAATGCTAGGACATGGGGGCATGGTTTTGGAGGCATGATTGTCATTTTCTCGCAATTGAGGAAAGTATTAAAAAATATAGGGAGATTTGAGATTGTTTAAAGCATTGGAAACTCTTTCGGTCAAGTAGAGGGACATCCATGCGAACTTGTATCTTGGAAGGCACATCTCTATTGGTGGGATGGCTTGAGGAATTAGAGGCACCGACAACAGTGTAGAATTGTAGCAAAATCTAAGCACGATGATTAATTACCTAAATTCTTTACTTCTTCACGATGACTTGGAGTAACAACATGATGGGATATCTTGCTCCATTTTCTTTTACCATGTGATTCCATATGGGTAGGAAAAGCGATAGGCACACGGGTCACACATCGGATGAGGAAGCTACTTCTAGCCGAACTTGTTAGAGGGACATGCATTAGGCAACAGAAGGCTCTGACACTTTTGATCTGGAGTGAGGTGGTAGTCTGTGGGCACGCAAAAATCCATGGAAATTAATGTGTATATCAACGATTAATCAAGCGCAATTGCAATAATAAGTAAATGGAATGACACACACACACACACAAGCACACGATAGTAGAAGAACACGGGTATTACTATCATACAGGCGAATACCTGGTGGTGACAGTCTCTAATAAGAGCTGCTCAACTACTCTCATGTGCAAAGCTCCCTTGAGAAGGGGAGAACACATACACCATGTTTACGAGGAGCTTTAGAAAGGAAAAGGCAAAGAGGAGAGCATACGAGGCATGGAAGGCCAAGAGTCACGGGTGCTAATGTGGAAAATAGATGGTCAACTTGTGAGGGCCATAACTATTGTACATACGAAGTAAGAATGAGGTTCAAAGTTGTCGATGAGAAAGGTTGCGTGAAAAGGGTGCATATTGTAAGCAAAACGATTCGGGGCCAAGAATGATGTTTAATGCCTGCAAATGACACTGAAAGTGGGAAACCGAAATTTGCACTGAACTGTGCAAACTTGCTAGAATGGTCAACGAGGTCCGAATGGTAGCATGGATAACATGAGCAACATTAGAAGCAGATGTGTGAATGTGAAATTCTATTATTTTATCTTTTGGATAGGCGAGGATTAACACATCTTTGCGTCGAGAGGCACTCACCAGCATAGAATGGAAGAGATGTTGTAATGTCTTGTCATGTCCTGTCCTTTTAAAAATTTTGACTTTGTCAAATTACATAAAAATAAAAACAGAATAAAATAAAAATTTGAGAAAAAATACTAATTATAATTATTATTAAAACATTTTGACTTGGTGAAATTACATAAAAATAAAAATAAAAATGAAATAAAATTAAAAGTTTAAAATTATAATTAATAATTAAACCAACATAGATCCATCTTAACTACGGATCTACCAAGGGTCGAGAGGAATCAAATCTCTCGAGGTGAAAAACTCTTTTAGAGTGAAAAGAGATTTGATCCCTCTCGGTCCTTGGTAGATCCGGAGTTAAGACAACTCTAGGCTTGTAATTCTGAATCGTTTTCCCTGTGTTCGTCTTGCATATTCAATGTCACTTTCTAGGGTGGTGGGAAAAAACATTCTCTTGCTTCGGGTACTATTTTGGTATCTAAGGTTAGTAATGTAGAACTCTCCTACCTACATTGCATCAAGATTTTCCTTTGCCTCCAAAGTCTGCAAAACTTATAAAATTTCGTATGTTGCTAGCTTCTTCTGAAACAAAAAAGAGCTCCATACGGTACGACACACCTGATTTCTCATGTGGATAGAATTAATGGGTTGTTTGGGCATAGAGCTTGACGAACATTCAAAGATTGTGCATGTGTTCATCGCCACCCAATCCAATCCGTTGTTTCTGATTTTTTTTTATCAATTTTTCATTCTTCTAAGAACATTGGGTGGGATTGAACGAGGAAATTTAACGAGCAAAAGCATGAGATGGCATATGCAGAGGCGGGATATGGAAGACATTATTGGACATAATTTTCATCTTAAAAGTCACGTCTATTCAAATTGTAATAACTATTGAAAGAAATAGAAATGATTTATACCACATGCATGAATGAGTAAAAAGATAGAAGAAAGGGACTCGTAGAAAAAGGAAAGAGAGAAGAAAACAATCATACCTTTCTCGGCCTTTTGGCTACGATCAAGTTTTGCATATGTTCTTATCAGTTTAATATCTGATACGTGGTTCATAGAACCACATGATATAAAATGTATTTTTGAAGGAGAGGGTCCACTCACAATAGCTTGCTATTGGGGCTCTCGACGTCGCTTGTGCGTTGCACTACATCACTACCCTGGCGCACCCCAACAACACAGAATAAATAAGGGCTCTCGACGTCGCTTGTGCGTTGCACTACATCACTACCCTGGCGCACCCCAACAACACAGAATAAATAAAATAGAATTAAATTGGTGAATTTTTATTTTGTATTGAACTTAAATTAAATTGTTTAATTGTTCGTTTGTATTGAACTTGCATGGGTTCTTCAATTGTTGTGAAGGAAGGAAGACCAACCATGGCTTGGGTGCAAGCCGCAGCGCAACATTCACCGTCAAAATTTCATTCTTGGTTGTTGAAGGCACCGCAACTATGGTGTTTGTGTACTCTTTCATTCCCTGTTTCCATTTATTTTGTATCTTCCATACAAATTTGACTCCGTTAATCCATGTATATTGTATACGTCGTTAGCAGGGATATATGTGTATGTCAAACTAATTTTGTTGTACACGTAGCTTTTGGATGTGAAGAATTTGAATTTGATTCATGTATGTCAGTAGTGATTTCAACTATATTTTTGGATGCGTACAATTTGATTTCATGTATACTTATTCTTCATGGGAAGAAGAATTTGATTTATGTATCACAACATCGAGGTTTCAACTATACGTTTGGATGGGAAGAAGAATTTGATTTATGTATCACAACAGCGAGGTTTCAACTATACTTTTGGATGGGAAGAAGAATTTGATTTATGTATCACAGCAACGAGATTTCAACTATACTTTTGAATGAGAATTTGATTTATGTATCACAGCAGCGAGATTTCAACTCTAGCTTGACTTTACAAAAGAAGGGATGTCGTGTAATTATATATCCCAAAGTCATTAACAACAACTCTGGTAAAACGTTGAAAATTTTAATGTAAAAATATGTGACAATGGGGGTGAGTACATACGATGAAAATTTTAATTTAGAAATATGTGACAATGTGATAATTCTAGAGATTTTTTTCATTGTCAGTGAGATGATGGGTGTTGGACTAGACAAAGTGTCGAATTCTTATTCTTCTTCAACACATATAAGTATGCTGATATGATGTGAAAAGAGGGCAGAATAGGGATGGATTCCTTAGGAAGAGTGCAGGGTGCGTGCTCAAAGATATATATACAACAAAGGATTACTGAACTCATTTTGGGTAAAGGCAGATGACCCTGCGCTGCGCCATATGCCATATGTTTAGGATAAGATGGCATACCCACTGCAACATTGTGGAATAATGTTATGTTATGTTTGAAGGTATGACACTGGGAATAAGCCAAGTGACAACTTTTGGCTCTAACTGTGCATACACTACACTCATTTCATTTTGGGCGAGAGGTGGAAGAAAGGTTGAGTGATGATATTTGATTGGTAATGAATTAGATGTTGTGCTTATGACTCCTTTTGCTGCAGCAAGGGTGATTTGACAAAGGTCACCCCTGCCTACAGATCATATTCAGTTCAGTTCACTGGGAAGTTTGGACATGTGCTCAACAATAATAGAAAGAAATAAACACAATGGGTTTTCCTAGTAAAGGAATTTAGAATGCAGGTTACCAGCAACATTACCAAGTCCTTCTTGTCTTGCAGGTTACCCATTGGTCTGAGTCTCAGTCTCTGTTGCAATCACATTCACATTCACTGTTCAAAATAGTTGTCAATGGATCGTTTTAAAACTAGGAATTATGGTTACCTTGTTTCTGCATTTTCTCCTCTCCGCAAATATAGAGTTGCTGGACTCGTTTTGGGCAAAGGCAGATGACATTTTGAACATCACCCAAACCCGATGGGAAAATAGGAATGAGAATTTGCAACTTTGGTCTTTCCCCTTCTTTCAAGGTAACAAAAACAATTTCGACATTGGATTTATGGTTTCTAGTGCATGAGATATTACTGAGCCAAATATTTGCAAAACTTGCTCTCTCCTCTTCCACTGTTGGCCTTGATAAAAAAGGGAAAAAATGCTTCACTTGAACCACGTCGGCTCTTTAAGGTAACAAAAAAAAAATTCGACATTGGATTTCTCGTTTCTAGTGCATGAGATATTGGTGAGCCAAATATTTGCAAAACTGCTCTCTCCTCTTCCACTATTGGTCTTGATGATAAAAAAGGGAAAAAGTGCTTCACTTGAACCACGTTGGCTCAAAAGGTATATATTTCCAGTGTTACACGGGGTCTCGCCCCCCCACCTAGGGGTCTAGATTCCTCGCTCCCTCGCGCTCCGGGGTCTTGGGGACTTCTAGGGGACGTTTCCCTCACGCCCCCTCACGCCCCCGCACACCCCCTTTCACGCCCCCTCACGCCCTCTCACACCCCCCTTCACGCCCCCTCACGTCCCCTCACTGCCCCTTTTAGTTTATGGTTTCGTGTTAAAAGTTGATGTGCCACTTAGCATATTTGAGAATCCAAGTGATTCAGATTCAGATGGTGACATGGTTGATCTTGATATATTCGTGCAGAAGTTGGATGCAGAGACTAGTGGGACATTAACTTGAGCATTTATGCTCATTTATCATTATGATGATATCATTTGATATTCATATGTTATGTTTTATGTTTCAGACATAACTTATTTGCGTTTAAGTTTTATGTTTTAGACTTGAGTTGTAAACTTCAGTTTAAACTCTATTTTGAATCTTGATATAATATGTCATATGATATCTTAAACTTTATTTTCATTGTACATTGTTAGTAGTTACATTAATGATTATATAGTTACAAACTTACAAACTTACATGCATGATTGTATGATATATGTTTTAACTTTTAACTTTTAAATTTGTTTCAATTATATGATTCATCATTCATCGATTTGTAATTTTATCATTTATGATTTATCTTTCATGATGCAAGTGTATGATCACTGTATATACATTCCTTGCAAAAATATAGTTACATTTTAAATATTAAATTTTATAATTTTTATGACCCCGACGTCCCCCCACGTTTCCTGAAAATTGGTAGGGAGCTTTTGCATAGGCCGCTCCCACGCTCCCTCGCCCCCTCGCTCCCACCTCCAGGGGACTTGGTGGAACATTGTATATTTCACGCTGTAAAAACCAGAAATCTAATGAAAATTTGTTCAGTTGTGAAAGTCTCCATTCTAAATTCGATTTTGATGGTTCTTCAAGATGTTGCCCTAGCAATGCAGGTTTTGAGATTGTAATCAGGAATCACATGGAAGAACCGTCTTATGTTGGTATAGGGAATATAGGCTAACCTGACCAAGAATTATGTCGACGTTGTGGCAGCCAAGAAGGAAATAAAGAATTATGTCGATGTTGTGGCAGCCAAGAAGGAACTAAAGTGGCCATAAATTTGAATGTAGAAGCATAAACTTGGAATGGGACTCAAAACTCAACTGTGATCAATTAAGGAATCAAGAATCTCCCATGAGCCATTGGATGTTGGAGTCCATTGTCATAAATAAAAAGGGTAGCTTCCCTCCTCCCCAATTTGAAACTAAACATGTAATGAGCAAGAACGAGCATGAAGGATGGATGCAACAAGATATCCAGATTTGGAGTATCCTCTAGGCTCCAGGGGGATTTGAAAATACAAAATGATGCTTATGCTTAGCCTCCAAGGGGATATGAAAAGACAAAAATCAATAACTTCACATCTAGAATGATGGAGGCTTGGCCTCCAGGGGGATATGAAAATACAAATAAATAAATTCACGTCCATAATGATGCTTAGAGCATCATGCAGGAACTCCTAAACTTATGTTTTCATTATATGCAATTCTACTCGCATGTTGTCTCTCTCTCTCACTCGTAAGGTTGTTTGTCTTTTTCCCTATTTGGGCAACCCTTTTGTGATTGCTTACTCCCATGGAGGGCCCTATATAGGTTTCTTTAGTGCATCCTCTTCCTTTGTTCGGCACTTAGAAGCATCCCTTCCTTATTCCTACTTGACATGGAATTTTGTTATTCGCTGCCAAAAAACAGAACACTGCTACTTCTACCTAGAGTTTTGGGAGCTATACCTTCTTCTCGGGCTTGTCATTCGACAAAACCCAATCTTGATCAGATTGTTGGGTCTCCTTCCTTTGCTGGGGAATTGTCCTTTTTCTTTGGCTTTCCAGCCAATTATGTGTTTTCCACTCTAAAAAAAAGCACTCTTCTCTTTCCGAGTTCAACATTGATGATTTTGATTTCATTTTCATTTTTTAATCTAAAAGGTTACATCATCCCTTTTGAAAAATTTCTAGTGTCTTTGACGTTCCTCCAATTTTGTGTTATCATAATTTCATCATCCTACTCAATTTTTTTTCAAGGTCCTTCCAGGTCCAACAAGGGTGGATATCCATTGCAAGATTCTGCGCCTGCACACAGAGCCATTATTGTCACCCTGGAAAGAGTCCACACCTACACGTTAAGTCATTATCCCACCTAAGTCTAGAGGTAATTTCCAACAAGTTCAAAATGTGAGTCATCGGTTATGGTTAGCAAGTACCTAGCTGGAATGGTAGTGATGCCCTCTCTATCCAATCACCCTCTTGATATCACTTGGCATCATGGCTGCCTTGACATGTGAATGTTGGTGACCTCGAAACATGCCTTCATGTTTGGTGAATTGAATTGACATATGGTGAATTGACTTGACATGTGTTGGTTGGTGTGTTTGTTGGTGGCCTCTAAACATGCCTTAATGTTTGGTGAATTGACTTGACATGTGTTTGGTTGGTGACCTCGAAACATACCTTCGTGAACTTTGGTGAATTGACTTGACATGTGTTGGTTGGTGTGTTTGTTGGTGGCCTCGAAACATACCTTCATGAAATTTGGTGAATTGACTTGAAATGTGTTGGTTAGTAAGCTCGAAGCATGCCTTCATGTTTGGTGAATTGGCTTGACATCTATTGGTTGGTGAGCTCGAATCATGCTTTCATGTTTAGTTAGTTGACTTGAAATTTATTGGTTGTTGAGCTCCAAACACGCCTCCCTGTTTGGCGATCTGACTTGACATTTGTTGGTTTCTGAGTTTGAAGCATGTTTACTTGACATGTGTTGGTCGTTGATCTCGAAAAATGCCTTCGTGCTTAGTGGGTTGACTTGAGATTTGTTGGTTGTGGAGCTTGAAACATGCCTTCATGTTAGGTGAATTAACTTGACATGCATAGGTGACTAAGCTAATGAATTGAATTGACATGTGTTGGCTACTGAGATCAAAACATGCCTTCATGTTTGGTGAATTAACTCGACATGTGTCAGTTGTGGAGCTCATGTGAATTGACTTGACATGTGTCGGTTGCTGAGCTCATGTGACTTAACTTGACATGTGTCGGTTGCTAAGCTCATGTGACTTGACTTGACATGTGTCGGTTGCTAAGCTCATGTGACTTGACTTGACATGTGCTCGGTAATGAGCTCTATTGGGGCTTTTGTTTTGGACAAGACAATTTTGAGTTGCAAAAGGATAGGAGAAAAAAGGACAGGTGGTGGAGCATAATCAAGATAGGCAAGGAGCCATTGCATTTGTGGAAAACTTTAAGCAGGTGGTGACATAGATGGCAGAGACGAGAGACGATAAAGAGGCAGTAGAGCTCCCAGATATAGAGGCAGTGACGAAAAAGAGATGGAAGGTAGTGGAGCGCAAGGGAACAACCGAGCGGAAAATTGGGCAAAGACTGACAGTGTCTGTTGGTAGGAACAGATAAGAAAAGAAAGAATGACTCCGAGGATAGTTAGAGGCTGATAGTAGATCAAAGCCTAGGAAGAGCTCTAGGGAGCTGTGTGTACTCGATTGAAATGTATTGAACTATGCGGATTATGTTTGTAATGTTTTGAGATAAGCTAATATAATCATATTGATGTTGTGTTGTGTGTTATGGACTAGCTGATACTTGTTGATCATTGCATGTGTGAGTATTTTAAAATTTTAATTCAATGCTCAGAATGTGTATGGATGAATGATAACTTGTATCTTAAGTTGATATATATGAGTGTCTTCTATATGAAATGAGGAATGACTTGCGGTTAGTGATCTCTCCTCGATGTTAATGGTCTAGTTTCTAATCCCAATAAGGTCACGACACGCCTCGGGTGAGACTCCTTGCTCTCTTGGGCAGGGTGAAAATGTCGGTGTTGTCTTAGACTATAGCGGAACCTTTTTGGCTCCAAGCCTGAACCTGGGTCTTGCCTAGAGACCTCCTTTTTCGCCAACAAATGGTTCCATTGTCGAGACCTGAAAATTTACGTAGAACCTAGATCATGGTATCGAGGATCTATGAGAGAGAACTATGTAGTTGGTGGGACAATTATGTAGACCAGTTCATATCGCAACAATTAGAGCTTCGACAACAAAGGGAAAAGGCTATCAAGGATTAAGTCATGTTTTCTGACTCGACAAATGATTTGTATGAAATTTTATGGGGAAAATTTCCTGAAGAGCTCTATATCTGGTTGCGAAGACTCCAGATCAAGTCACTTCCTAGAGGATTGCGTCGATCCCGTCACAGTTGGATGCATACATATTTAACAAAGCTACATCGGTTAGATACAAATCTAACTCGAGCAATAGATTTTTGGGTACTAACTACCTTGGAGGGGTACATCATATAGTTTGCAGTCGAGTGCTATCAATATTATAAAAAAATCCAAAGATATATTTAAATCTAGGTTGCAGGGAAAGTTATTGATAGAAGTCCCATTGTGGATTAAAGCTTTAATGGTGGACGAGGGCCTAATGATGTTCCAAAGCCCCGAGATGGATACCTAAACCCCTAGTACTAGGGGAAGGAGTTGAGGGAAAGATGCTACGAACAAGGAAAAAATGGGAATATGGATATGGATGACGGAACCTCCAGTAGGTTGAGAGAGCGGAGAGCACATCAGAGGGCGCAGATTGTTGAAAAGTGGCGGGAAAGGGCGATACGAGAGTTTGAAAAGCAAGAAAGTAATCGACAGAGCAAGGGAGAGGCGTTGTAGATGACAGAACAAAGAGAAGGTCAGGTGGGACCCAAAGGAATGGAAGGGTCCATCAAGGAAGATAGGAAAATTTATAGGAGTCTAGCCTGAAGAGATAAGGGAAAGAAGTCCGGTGAGGAGGACGCACGCCCCGAAGAAGAGTGTGATGTGGAGCTGCATGTTGCGATGGAGCAACTATTCCAAGAGAGGCTGACAACCATAACACAAGGTAATCCTATTCCCCAAGTTTCAAGTAGCACTAGTCCTAACCTTCCCTTGGTACTGGACCATCCACTTGATAAGTTATTGATAAAGTTAAGGGAGTTTAGAAAGTTGTGTAGTACTAATTCCACAGTATAGATAACCGCTAGAAACAGTGCTAGTAGCAAAATCTCTCAGCTAGGAAGCAGAGGTTTTATATTAGTACCACCAAAACAAGCAAAGATGGCAGGATCATTTACCCAATACCCGAAAATTTCTGGAAAAGGTAATGATGAAGTAGAACAACATTGGTATCTGTGTGAAGCAATTTGGAGAGCTCGACAGACACCAAATGTTGTCAAATTAATTGAATTTCAAACTAAATTAAGAGAAAGAGCTTTATGTTGGTTCATCAAATGGAGGTACAGCAAAACCCAGCAATACATGATGTTAAATGGGAATTCGTCCAAGAATTCAAGCTGCCTCAGACAAATCAACAAGGATTTTCTGAGCTATGGGAAATTAAATAGAGGGGAGGAGAACCAGCCTGGGATTTTATGAGAATATTTAAATACGCAATTGGGAAGCTAAGCTACCCAATTGATCCAAATCACCAGCGGGTTTGGTTTATTAAATCACTCCTATAGTTGACAAGGACACCTTTGACCCAACAAAATATTAATACCCTTAAAGATGCACTATAGCAAGCAATGAAAATAGAAGCAATGGCTGGATACCCGCAGGAGCTTAGAGGGGTAGCAGCGGTGAAAGATCTTTCCATATTGGTACTACAACATCAAATATCCATTTTGACAGAAAAACTAAAAGATATTCAGCCAGTGTGACCCGCAAGACCCAATGTATGGTGAACACATTGCTTAATAGAAGGACATGTAGTTACAGAATGTTCAAGGTTGTGGGGAGCCAACATTGGGACTTTGGTGGTTGGAGCACAGGGGGCCCCGCTAGTCAGTGGAGTTGCGCAAATAAACACTCAAGGGCTATACCAAACGAAACCACACTTCCCAGGGTTTCCTCATCAACAGAATCAAACAACAGCGGAGTGCTGTGAAATATGCAAAGGTATTGGTCATCCTCCACGATTGTGTCCAATTATGCAAAAATATTCAAATGTTCCAAACAACTTTTATTGTGAGTTTTTTTCCTCAACAACTCATCATATAGAGCAATGCAGAGCCCTAGATGCATTGGCAGATCAATTGGATGATCATCCTATAGAGTAAATGAGACTCCAAGAGGACGAGGAGGGGGAGGAATGAGAGGCAGCAGAAATGGAGGAAGAGGACTGGTAAGGTGTTATAACTGTGATCAAGAAGGTCACGTAGCGAAAGAATGTCCACAACCAAGGATACCATGGTGCTCCCAATGTAGAGTAAATTCACATGCTACTAAAGACTGCCCGAAGCTAATCAAGAGTTGGGAAGAAAGAACCAAGCAACGAGGAGCTAACCTGGTTAATGTAGAGCCAAGGATAGTAGAGCCTCAACCTCTACAAAGTGTAGCTATAATAACCCAAGGAGGGAAGAAAACAGGGGAGGATGCATGAGAAATGGACCCGATAAAGTTAGTCAAACCTGCATCCCCAAAGAAGATTTTCATCCCAGACTGATAGAAGCAGTGCTTTAAAGAAGCACTAGAGACATTCTAAAAGCTAGGGAGCCATAAGAGTATGTAGCTACTACAAACATCTAGTGAGGGGAAGAATATGGCCACTATAGGGACACCTATAGAAGAATGGTTCTGACTATTCCTGAAAATTGTGAACAATGGACAGATGCTGGAACAAGTAAAGAAAATTCTAGAAATGGTTTTTCAAGGAGGAGCAGGACATGAGGAATCAAGTAACATAACTGAAAAATATATAAGAAGAATAAAAAGAAATAAGAGAAGGACCAGAAAAGAGTTTCGTATAAATTCTCAAGTTGTGAGATTCCAAATAAGGGACACAATGCTAGATCTCATATCAGATGTCAACATTCTGCCTAGAAATACATGGGAAGCACTGGGAAAAATGAAACTTCCATATTCACCAATAGAACTAAGAATGGAAAATCAATACTGCATCGTACCATTAGGGAGGTTGGAAGAAGTTGAGGTTGATGTTGCGGGAGTAAAAACCTATACGGACTTTCAAGTAATAGATATCATGGGTGACAAGGATCCCCATATTGCCTTGCTGGGAATAGATTGGGCCTTTGAAAATTATGCAGTTATCGATTTGAAGAAGGAGATGATGATATTCGAAGATGGTGAGGTCATTGGATCCATATCAAGGACCCCGATACACAAAATGTTGACAATAGAGAAGACGCAGAACTTCTGCCAAATGACAGCAGGGAAAAGAGAAGATTACATTAATCCTACAATAGGAGCAATAGTAAGCTGGAGGAGTGATCAGAGTTCTGACGCAGGATCAAAAGTGGCCTAGGATGATTAGCAGCATGGAGGATATGAAATAAACACCAGAAGTGTTGTAACTCCTAGAGATAACCCTGAGTTGTCAAAGACCAGTGCCTAGGACATCTTATACCAAGAGAGTTTAGGAAGATTTTGTCAGCTTGATAATATAAGACCTCTGGTTATGAAAAGGATTTAGAGTTTTATAGGATGGGACCAAGACATCAGAAACAGAGAGTGGATAATAATGACATACAGTATTAGAACATATGGGTCAATAAGCATACATCAAAGTAGACCCGGATTTAACTGTTGTTAAGAGGGCCGAACATGAAGACGATGAACAGTCATCAAAATAAATGAGTGTGGAAACAATGACAGAAAATGAAAGAAATATTAACAACGGGTAGGCTTATTCTAGCATAAGAATCCACCCAAGCTAATATCAGAGGAAAGATGGCGAATGTGATGTAGAACATGAACGAAATATCGTGCTTCGAGCCATATTTAAAGTGCAATAGACAAATAGATATGAGTACCTCTCCACAGATAAATTCACATCTAAATAATCAGTGCTCGCATTCCGAAAGCTAGCGATACAAAGGGAATAATGGAAACACAACAAACATTTGTATTAAAGCACAATAGAGAGAAGACAAATTGTAACTTATCTTCATAAGGAATCCATTACACAACAAAAAAAATCCGCTTCAATTTTCCCAACGAGATCTTTCAACATACACTATGAAAATGCCTCAAAACTTTACAAAAAGGAAATTCATGACTAGCAGTCTTTGTTATGGAAAATCTGGAACCCTGTCTCAACTTTTGATTATACCCTTTATAGCCTTCAGCTGAGTCTTTACAAAAGATATTTCTTAGAAAAAATATTCCCCAAGATCTCTTTCTTTTTGGGGTCTCTATCAAAAACAAAATAATGATGAGGAAAACAGCATCTCATCACATACATTATGGCCTAGGAGAGGCTCTTAACTAAAACAGCAACAGTAAACTGAAAATAGAAAATTCATAGGGTGAAATCGAGATTTCACCCGATATTACAAACTTAAGAAACAAAAGTAAAAAGGCCGCGTGGGCCACATCATGAGTTTCATGTTTTTTGGCATGAAAGAGCGCCTGATGCCTGCAGAGGTGGCTTAATTGATGACGATGATGAGCTCGTTCTATGGCCGAAAACAAACAAAGATTGTTGAGAGGGTATGGGAGATGGAATAGGAGCATACTCACTACATTTTTTTCCACGCTTCTTCCCCCAGAGCTGGAATCGTGGCAAATGTCTCAACCAGTTCCTGTATGTCTGTGAGTTCTATGTAATCCACTTGAATAGATAGAAGTTGTATGACCTGGCAGAGAAGGAAGAATTATTTTCCCAGAGAGGTTACGATTGTCTCGGATTTTAGGCGGGCAGTCTTCTTAGAAGGGAAATCAGCCCGGTTCATTTCATCTGTCACTTTCTGTTCATAGGCATTCAGTTTGAGGAAAGTAGTTGTGTCAGGGTGCCAACATGATGGGAGGCCTGCCTCCACCAACTTGTTCCATTCTTTTTCGAACCGTTCCACTCCACTAGAAAACCGTTTTAGGCCATTCAATGCATTCGCGCGGGTGGTTCCCTTCTCGATTACCCTTCTGACTTCCATCACCCTTCTGAAACAGTCGAGGATCCCTTGAGCAAGTAACTCCTCTGGATTGAGCCTGTTAAGGTATTGGATGTACTTCTTATCTGTAGTGACCTTTTCTTCTCCTTCTGCGCGTCCCTCCTGTAACTGCCCTCCGAAAGTATGAACCGCAATTTTCTTGGCTTCCATCAAAGTGAGGAAATTCCATTGTTGCCAGACCTCGGTCATTATATCAGTCCAGATGAGATGTTTTTCCTCCAAAAGTGTCATGTTACCTTTTATCTGAGCATTCAACTCTTTGATGGATTTGTCTTGCGCATGCTTCTCTTTTTGCAACTTTTCGACCTCTATATGTAAGAGTGAGACTGTCTTATCCCTTGCTTCTAGTGTAGCTTCCAACTCCACTATTCGCTGGCGGGCTTTATTTGCTTCATTCTTTGAAACCTTTAAGTCGGATAGAGCCTTGGTCATTTGCTCTGTCGTAGTTCCAGGCACGTCAAATGTCGGAGCCACGCACACATGTTGGTCCCATTTTTTCTACAAACTAGACAATCTATATTTTAAATATGAAATCTCAGTTGTCATTCTAGTAATGTCCTCCTGGTGCTTGACCAGAGAATTAGTGATAACCAACTTTTCCCTTTCCATTTGGATCAACTCATCGGTCTGCACATGTTCACCGTCGGGTATGTTGAGATTTTTTCTCAGCTCGGAATTCTCGGTTTGCAGGTTAGTGAGAAGCTTTTGACGCATCGAGTCTTGGTCTCCCCCTTTGTCTTTTATAGTCTTCTTGAGGGTCTCTAGTTGGTTACTTATAGCTCTGGCAATAGATTTCTCCCTTTTCTACTGCTCCAGAACAACGCTGTGCTTATCCTCCAGTTTTCTCAAGGCAAGCGCAAGTTTCATTACCTCATCATGCAGCGTGTCTCCAACACATTGATAGAAGCTGAGCTTATCTGTCAGGGGGGAATTAGTCAAGTCAAGCGCAATATATAAGGCTTTGTAGTAGGACCCATCGGCTAGAGGTTGAGACACTTCTTTCTGAATGGCGATTATGAGCTACTATTTATCCATGTTCAGCTTAGTAGTGAGTCGGGTATGGTATTTGTCAATAAACCCGGCTAATTCAGCCTGTAGCTTGCTTCTCATTGCTCTGTTCCTGGTACCTATCTCTTCCCTCACTTCTGCCTGTCTGATTGAAACTTCCTGAGATATCCCAGAAGGGCTTGATGAAGAGGCATCATCAAGAGCTACTATGAATCTTGCCTTGTTTTTATCAGGCCTCCCATATCTAGGAAAATCCTCCTGAGATGGCTCCTCTGGGATCTCCTCTAGCCCCTCAGTTCTCTGCTTCTTGTGGGGATGGGTTTCCTCGTCAATATTCATACCCACAAGGCTTCCAAAAGCACCCACTTCATCTACTTGTCCCCTTCTTTCTGTATTTGCGGACGCATTGTTGCCCCTTCCTTCTGCTGCTGAAGACTTGGCTTCCATTTGTGCATTCAAAGGCCATGAATCAAGGTTAGCTCTCCATTCAACGAGGGGCCTAGTATCATGTACATAAGCATTCAACTTAATCTTCATTTTTCTATTTGAAAAGACTCCATTCAAGTCATATGGCCAGACTTTCCCTTACCGGAGGTCCATCCCTTGAAGCAACATTTCCACAGTGGAGAGGGTGTGCCTTGAGTTTATGGTGAAGGGGCCAACTAAGGTTGGGAGTTTGAGAATATATCCTTTCTTCATAGGTACGAAGTGGATCTGGTCGTCCCTTAGGGTTTAACGGATGTATTTAAGGCCGAAGATGCACATTACTGGAAACACCGGAAAACGATAGGGTGGTAATTATGTGCCATAAACCCTGATCTTAGTCTAATCGTCATACAGGTACTAGTCCCCTGTGTTGTCTTCCTTGTCGAATTGTAGCCAGTCCTTTTGCTCAGGGAGAATTCTAGGCAGGGGACTGTCATGCACAATGGTATAGGATATGGACATGAAATCATTCAAGAACTGGATATACCCTTTCCCCCAAGGCTACTGCTAAACTGGAATTTTCCATTCTAAGACTGTTCTTGGTTGGTCATTCGTCTTCAAGTATTTTTCGAGGCCTAGGTTCTCCAACCTATCGGCATGTTCAAACATAAATAGATAAAAAATTAAGGAGAAAAACTTGAAAGACCCAGTAGATGAGAACTCTTGGATCTGGGTTTGGATCATGGAAGCAAGGAACACGGGGGTATTCAAAAGCGTACCCTTTTGAGACATAAGTCACAAAAGTGCTATGCATTATTTGGATACACACTCAACATTGTTGAGACCTAACATCGTTGTGATAAGAGCCAAGATTGGTTGAACTTCATCTATGAAGGAGGAAAATGGAACCACATCTCAGGATGGGATTGTAGTTAGGTGAGCACTAGATATAAGGTTGAGGAAGTCACTATGCTCTCTCCATGGCAGTTTTGAGAACTGACAAGAAAGAGATAACTCGGTGAACTCGACATAATCTTGACTGTGGGGAAAATAGAGGGATTTCTTTATGAGGTTGGGTGAGATGTGGAATATTTTATTTCCATGAGTAGACAGGAACAAGTCCCTACGCTCGTCATAGGATTCACAAAGCCAACAGATAAATTTGGGCACTGGGTGTGTGGTTGGCACTATCTGATAGTAAAAACTCGACTCGACCACTCTGAACATATCTTGACCCTTTAAATACTTCTCGAACAACCTGGGTCTAACCTGGGTAGCACTGAAAGGTTAGGAAGGATCATGGATTCGGGCGTGGGCGTCAACGAGGGGTTCTGGTCTAGGGATAGTCCTGGTTTCACGGGCTTGAGGGGTTTCAGGCTCGGACTTCCTGGGCTTCATATTCCCCATGGCCATATAAAAAACAAAAGCTGAAGGAAAATAGAGAGACGAGGGAATGGCTAAATACCTGAAAATAGTGAGGGAATCCGAGGTGGAAAGCAACACAAGACCTGAAAATGACCTGGCACTGGAGTTCACCCTTAGCTGTAGGAAAAAACCCGTAAAAAACAAATATTTTTCCTAATCGGGGAATGAGACAGGGTTAAATTGGCCTGGTTTTTATGGAGAACGAGGCGAGGACAACAACTGTAAGGTTGGCGTCATAAGGACGTTGACAGCGGGATGCATGGTGGTTGACCATTGGCTTAAGGGTGCCGAGTAGACGAGAGCCATGCACCGATGTCAGGCTAGTATCGGCCTTGTACCGCCTTCCCTAAGACTTACCTTACCTTTACTTACAGAGTGATAAGTGTTCTTTTGGGCGGGTCCACTCGATACTCCGGGGGGGTTTGGAAAAGCTTCACGTCCCCTTCCAACACCCCACAGAATGCTTAACACCCATCCCGCCTGCGCATGACGTCATTTGCTTTTGGGGGTAGATCTCCAACTTACCCCACTCATCCTTAGTACCCCCGGAACCGTGGACGTATAGCTTCACATTTGGTTGTCCAATATATGACTATGACCCTGATTTTGTTTAGGTGTTAAAAACCTTAAGTATTGTGCCCGCACTCTTGTCATAAGGGAAATCCGAAACATGCCACTTTTAAGCTTCCCTACCCCGCTTATCCTTTCTCCTTTTATTTAAGTCAATCCTTGTATCGCTTGGGGTGAGTGCTAACCAAACAACATTGGCTCCACTTGAGGATGACACGTGTTTGTGCTCAACCTAGTCTCCTAAATTGAGTTCATTTAATTGTCAACCAGGGTTGGTAAACTGCTGAAGTGAAGTGCACCATATGTGCCTAAGTAACCTCTTCCTACTTCGTTGTGTTTAGTGTTTTCTGATGTTTTTGGTTTTATGGTTTTATGTTTGAAAGGGGAAGGAACTAAATACTGGTGCAAAGAAGCTATTGACTAAGGGCTAAACAGAGTGAAGCCTAAGCTATGATGGTAAACAAATGCAAATGCTTAAACAAAACAGAGTCTAACTATGACTAGCAACCAACAAATACAAAGCTTGATAATGACTCTATTGTAAACTCACAACATGAAATTGAAATGAACCTGAGAAATGAACAAGCTAAGTGTAAATGAAGTTTTCTCCTAAATCACTAATCAAAAAGAATCACAATGTACATTCATCCATCCATGAACAAAGATATGTTGAAAAATGTGTGAAAAGAATATTTGTAACAAGGTAAAGTTTCTACTCTTCTAAAGCTGACTGCTCACTGGGCTTTAACACCTAAACCTCACTCTAAAAAGTTATGATTTCTCTAGAATAGCTCTTTAATAGGGCATTGCTTTGTAAAATATAAATAGGCAGAAATACTCCAGACCTTATAATGATACTATCTTCTATCCAGATAATTGTGTATGAGTATGAATTTTGAACAAAAGAAGTTTTGTAAATAATTAAGCCCGTGAGATTGAATTTATCAACTAAGACAAAGTAAACTACAATGGACAACAACTAAACTTGAAGTGTTAAAGCAATGAGTTAAAACTAAACTAAGATGCTATTAATCTACAATGAACAGTATTAAACTAAAAAGCCATTATCATACTTGAAAAGAAAGGACAAAGCTGAACCACATGCATTCTACCTCCGGAGAATTCTATTGAAATTGACATGCCATTAATCTATGAAATTACACAGTCCATCTTGTTCATCATGAATGATATGTTGGAAAAGTTTATTAGAACAATTCTGGTTGTATAACTCAATGCAATTGAAACATAAACATAAGACTGAAAGTAAATACTTATCTAAACTGTGAAAACAGAGCTAAAATACTTATCTAAATTATAAAAACAGAGCTGCTCAGGAGGCAGGGGCCCTCCACCACCAGAGTAGCACACGAAATCTAGCTCAAGATCGACTCATCTCATGCAGCAGAATGATGCTTCTTTCATTAAAGGAGAAAAACTTCAAAAACAGCGTATGACAGTCTTAGACAGCTTAACAACCAAACAGCCACCAACTAACCGCATCTTGGTCTCTCAAGTTATTTTTATAATGAAATTACATAACTACTCTATGAGAAAAACATGGATAAGTGTCTTTCCCACTTCTAATCGAATTAAAACTCTTATTGGAGGTTGCGTACTTTACTGCAGACAGCTGTAGAGTTTGTGTCCTGGTAGAACTCTACCTCTTGGTTTTGGTTTCCCACGTGCATAACCACATGTAGAATTGTGCTCAGACTTTGTAGGGAGCAAGGAATGATGTGGATGAAGTCTGGAATTTTCCCATATGCGCCTTTCTTTGAGATGACACCTGTAACCCATTCAAACTGTAAAACAACTGCGGAATGTGGGATCAGCTACGAAATGCGCGATCAGCTATGGAATGCCTGTATTCTGTAGCTATTTTGCAGAAAATTGTTGAAATAGAAAAAATCATGAAAATACAATATGTTAATCAATTTCATGTAACCTTTAAGCAATCCTAATCATTCTTCATTGATTTTAGGCTTATGAAGTGATAAAATAATGATGAAATGAAGTGAAGGTTTGTAAAAGAGAAGGCAATTCTAGGGCTCATCATACCCCCACTGCAAGACTATTGCATGTCCTCATGCAATTTCATCAAAACTTATTCCATGTGCTCTGAAACCTCTGTTAGAACATCCAACTTTATCTTTATGCTTATTTTGGCCCTAATCTATTTTCTAATCTCTGTTAACTTTTCAGAAATTAGTTCTTCATATTCCTCTTGTAGTGGAGTGTCAAGTTTATTTTCAATAACCATGTCAGTTTTTCTTCTTCTGCTCCATCAAAAGATTTGGCAAAATATTTTGTAATCTCCTTATGGAAGCCATCAAATTTCTCTATAAAATTTAGCCTCCTTGCTTATTATAGTAGTTCCTTGACTTATGGATATCCTTCCAAATACTTGACTTCAACTGATTCTGTCCTGACAATTAGCCACATTCCTCTTCTATGCAGATTATCTTCCTTTCAGAATTACTTTTCTATGCTTGAAGCTAGATTTACTACAGAGTCTAATGCTTTATTTTTGAAACTGTATCTTTGTGTCTGAAGATGGATTAGTTGAATAATGATGCTTCACCCTCAGAATTACCTTTCTATACTTAGAGATGGATTGGATGCAAAGTGTAATGGAGGTGAATGGATGGAGGTAATTAAGCTATAAGGGAAAATGAAGTGGCTATGGATCTGATGGAGAATTTATGATGAACTTGTGGTGAAATAAGTGAATGATACAATATTAAGGAGATGTGGAATAGTAGGTTGGAATGTTGGATAAGGGATATGGCTAATCAATTTGAATGATAGGTTGTTTAGGAAACATATGATTATACACATTGTATTTATTTCATGTTTTGACTTTTTGCTATTAAAATAATTTTCACAATTTACCTCAGAATTTTGACATTGTTAATTGATGTGCTTGATGTTGTTCCTTTGGTCCTCTTTGAGCATAAATGTTTGTGCTCAACCTAGTCTCCTAAATTGAGTTCATTTAATTGTCAACCAGGGTTGGTAAACTGCTGAAGTGAAGTGCACCATATGTGCCTAAGTAACCTCTTCCTACTTTGTTGTGTTTAGTGTTTTCTGATGTTTTTGGTTTTATGGTTTTATTTTGAAAAGGAAAAGAACTAAGTGCTAAATGAAGGGAAACTATTGGTCAAAACAGAGTGAAGCCTAAACTATGATGGTAAATAAATGCAAATGCTAAAACAAAACAGAGTCTAACTATAACTAGCAACCAACAAATACAAAGCTTGATAATGACTCTATTGTAAACTCACAACATGAAATTGAAATGAACCTGAGAAATGAACAAGCTAAGTGGAAATGAAGTTTTCTCCTAAATCACTAATCAAACAGATAACTTACAATGTACAACATCTCATCCATGAATAAAGATTTGTTGGAAAATATGTGGAAAAGAATATTTGTAACAAGGTAAAGTTTCTACTCTAAACTAGTTTCTACTTTTGTTCTGCAACTCAATTTAACACCACTAAACCTATCTCAAAAGTTATAGATTTCCTTTCAAAAATAGTCTTTGAGAAAGAGGCTTGTTTGTGAAATGAAAAAGAGGCTGCAAAATACTCCAGACCTTATAATGATACTATATTCTGTCCAGATAATTGTGTATGAGTATGAATTTTGAACAAAAGAAGTTTTGTAAATAATTAAGCCCATGAGATTGAATTTATCAACTAAGACAAAGTAAACTACAATGGACAACAGCTAAACTTGAAGTGTTAAAGCAATGAGTTAAAACTAAACTAAGATGATATTAATCTACAATGAACAGTATTAAACTAAAGAGCCATTATCATACTTGAAAAGAAAGGACAAAGCTGAACCACATGCATTCTACCTCTGGAGTATTCTATTGAAATTGACATGCCATTAATCTATGAAATTACACAGTCCATCTTGTTCATCATGAATAATATTCTGGAAGAGTTGATTAGAACAATTCTCACTATGATAATTAATAAAAGAAAATGTAACTAAAGCCTACAAAATCACAGCTATTTCTCATTCATCATAATGGTATTTTGGGAGAGATGATTAGAACAAGGCTAGCTGTGATAATTAACGAAATTAACTATGATTCAAAAACTAAAAAAACGAAATCAAGATACTTATCTAAATTATAAAACAAAGCTGCACAGGAGGTAGGGGCCCTCCACCACCTGGTAGCATGCAATCTAACTCAAAATCGACTCAACACGTTCACAGAAATGATGTTTCTTTCATTAAAGGAGAAAATGACTGAAAAACAGAGTATTCACGGCTCTGAAATCTACCAGAAAAAGCCAAAAACTAACCAGCGTTGCTTGGTCTCCCAAGTCATATTTATAATTAAATTACATAACAGAACTTGAGATAATGCAGGGATTACTGTCTTTCCCATTCCTATTCGAATTAAAACTCTTATTGAAGGTTGCGTACTTTGCTGCAGACAGCTGTAGAGTTTGTGTCCCCGTAGAACTCTACCTCTTGGTTTTGGTTTCCCACGTGCATAACCACATGTAGAATTGTGCTCAGACTTTGTAGGGAGCAAGGAATGATGTGGATGAAGTCTGGAATTTGCCCATATGCGCCTTTCTTTGAGACAAACACCGAATCTAATTAAAATCTGGTGCATCACACGTGGATCGACGAACGCGATCGCCTAAGGAATGCCTGTATTCTGTAGCTATTTTGCAGAAAATTGTTAAAATATCAAAAATCATGAAAATACAATATGTTAATCGATTTCATGTAACCTTTAAGCAATCCTAATCATTCTTCATTGATTTTAGGCTTATGAAGTGATAAAATAATGATGAAATGAAGTGAAGGTTTGTAAAAGAGAAGGAAATTCTAGGGCTAAACAACACGTTCATCCTCGGACATGTCGAGAACTTCTCAGACCACTTGTAAAATTTTCCTTGAGAAACAAAGCCTCATCAAAATTTCAACATTCTTGTGTCAAAACAAAACAAAAAACATAAGTGTAAAAGAAACAGATATGTACAATATATACAGCCGACCTCTGCGAGCCTAATCAATACTAAAAATAGGGTTTTAGGAACTGCCCATTTACTGGCGCCTCGACCAAATCGCCTTCCAAGTTCTCCAACATGAAGGTATTGTTGCCTTTAACCTCTGCAATATTGAATGACCCAAACCATAGCAGGTCGAACTTGCCATGCTTACCTTTCTCGGCTCTTTTAATGTCCCATCTCAGTACTAGATCACCAACCTATAGTTCCTTATCTTTGGCATGCTGATCGAATAAGACCTTCATCTTTTCTTGGTATTCGGTCAACCTATCATTTACATGGCTCTGAATCTCTTCTAATTCCACTATCTAGTTTATTCGTTTGATGAGATGGTTGGGTTCTTCCTCACTGTCTTGTAGGAACCTAGCTATTGGCAAAGCGAGTTGAATTGGGAAGACTGTTGCTCATCCATATACTAGTTCATATGGGGATTTACCGGTTGACCTTTTGCTAGTGATTCTATTTGCCCATAGTGCGAATTTAAGCTGAGAGTCCTAATTTTTCTGGCTTTCATTTATAGCTTTCTTTAATGCTCTCACCAGTGTTTTATTTGAAGATTCATCTAGTCCATTTCCCCATGGATAATATGTTGTGGAGTGTCCCAAGACGATATGTTATTGCTAACAGAAATTGGTGAATTAGGCAGACTTGAATGCCTAAGCGTTATCCGTCATAGTCTTTACTGGGCAGTCGAATCTAGATGTGATATTCTCCTCTAGAAACTTGATCATGACTGCATCAGTGGCATTTCTCGCTGGTATAGCTTCTACCCACTTAGTGAAGTAGTCAGTAGCAGTTAGGATCCACTTGTGTTGACCACTGGATGCTGGGTGGATTTCCCCGATGAAGTCGATCACCCATTGCTGAAAAGGCTCTTCTATATGTACTGGGATCATGGGTAAGGGTGCAAAATTTTGTTTTTCAGTGAACCTTTGACACTTCTCATACGCCCTGACCCTGGCATGCACATCTTCGAACAATTTGGGCTAGAAGAAACTCGCTTTCAAAATCTTGTGGGCTGTAGACCGCCAACTGTAGTGGCCTCCATAGATGCCTTCATGGAATTCATCCATGACCTTCTCCACTTCAGACTCTGTGAGGCACAAGAGTAGGATTCCTAAAGGATCCTTCCAATATAGCTGGCCATTTGCAACAATATACTTTTGTGACTTCACCCTCAAATTTAGATATTTAGCTTTATCTAAGTTCAATGGGCACTTGAGGGTTAAAAGGCATTCCACAATATCCTTATACCACATACTGGTAAGATAATTCATGTGTGTTTTTTGCACAATAGTTTCTATCTCGGGCTGTAACTCCAGGAATTCAGGTAACTCTCCAACTCCCATGCATAGATTTATTCCTAGAGCCTGCCAGTTTGACTCCGACAAGATTTTTTCCAGCCCCTGCCCCTTGATAAGCTTCGTAAGATGGATGTCTAATTCATATTATTGGATCTTGGTGATCCATTTACCTCTTTTACCCTTGCTGTCCCCTTGAATCAAGATATCTTTCATAGCAGCCGTAGGTACGATGGAAGTTATGGCCGACTGCACTACATACATTCTAAAAGCTTTTAAAGACTTTACTAGGGTCTACGCCTGCTTCTCTAGAATGTTATATTTCAACTCGGCATCCCGAAGCACTTGACTAAAAAAGGTGATAGGATGCTCATATATCTCTTGATTTTTTTGTAATAATACTGCGGCTACAGTATGGGGGGACGCAAACGAGAAGATCATGAATGGTCTACTATAGACTGGTCCTGCCAGCACTGGGGCTTCCACAAAGGCACTCTTAATTATTTTGAATGCTTCTCTTGACTCTGGAGTCCATTTTACCTCATTTTTTTCTTAATTATCTCAATGATATGCCGAACTATTTCTGCATAGTTCGGGATAAATCTTCTCAAAAAATTTATATGTCCTAGGAATACGTGGACCTCCTTCTTATTTCTAGGTAAAGATATGTTGTTGATTACTTCAACTCTTTTTGGATCAATATTGACTCCATCTTTAGTTACAATATGTCCTAATAACTTTCCCTCTTCTAGGGTGAACATAGATTTCTGAGGATTTAGGGATAGACCATACCTGCGGCATTTGTCAAAGGTTCGGCACAAATGTTCAATATGCTCGGCATAATCCTTCGAGGAAACTGTGATATCTTCCAGGTACACCACCACGAAATTGTCCTGCTCTCCTACAAAAGAAATGTCCATATCTCGCTGGAAAGTAGTTCCCGCATTTATCAAGCCAAAAGGCATTCGGGCATACATGAACGTACCCCATGGCATGGTGAAGGCTGTCTTCTTTTGATCTTCAGGGAGAACTGCCACCTGGTTATATCCAGAGAATCCAACCACCTTTTGTAATATATGATCCATCTTGGGGAGGGGGTAGTTATCCTTAAGGGAGGCCCTATTTAAGTTCCGAAAATATACACATAATGTTATTTCTCCGTTATTTTTTCGTTCTGGGACCAGGTTGGCCACCCATTCTGAATATCTCAGAGGCACAATAATCTTAGCCTTCAGCAACTTCTTGATTTCTTTCTCTATGGAAGGAAGAAAAAAAGGGTTAATCTGTCTTACTTTTTTCTTATGTGGCTTGGCATCTCCCCTCAGTGGGATTTTATGCTGAATAATATTAATATCAACTGTTTTCATATCTTGGTAGGACCAAGCGAAAACATCCTTGTAGGAGTGAAACAACTAAAAATATTGTTCTCTATATTCTTTTGGGACTCCTTTATATAATTTGACTATCTTAGGATCCTCTTCTGTTCCAATGTTGACATCCTCTACTTGAGCTTCCTGAGTCACTTTCTTAGGGTTGATGGGGACGTCATTTTTGTCGAACAATCTTTCCAAAGGAACTAGACCTCTGGGGATTACATTCCCTTTCATCTGCAGCACCCTATGTCCAGCCATTGTTTCTTGCCACTTGTTTTGGGGCTTTTCTTTGGTCTCTTCCTCTTCCCCGATATCAATGACCAAGTTAGAGAACTCTCTGATTCTTTCCATAAAGCGCTTCATCTGCTCTTCCTCTTCAAACAATTTCCATTGTTTGACATTTTCAAGGATAGAGGGATGATGACACACCTTTACTTCATATCTTAGGAGTGGATTTTGGGTTGGGCGGAAATTACTTGCTGCCTTAGCAAGAGAATCAGCCATCCTGTTATGATCCCTCGACATAAATTGCATGTTGAACACTAGGAAAAAGTTTTCCACTAGGTCCCATACTTCATTTATGTATGCTCTTAGCCGAGGATGTTTGGCTTGGCACTAATTTTTAATCTGCCTCACCACTAGCTCCGAGTCTCCAAAAACTTTAAGACTCCGAATGTTCATATTCTTAGCAGTTTGTGAGCCCAAAAGTAGTGCTTCGTATTCTGCCACATTATTAGTGGCTTCATATTCCAATTTAAAAGAGAAAGGGACCAATTGTCCAGTAGGGGTGATTAAGAGCACTCCCGCTCCATTTCCTTCCCATGAATTTGCTCCATCAAAGTGCAAAGTCCACATCCCCCTTCTGTCATTGCTTGAGGACTGTTCCAGCTTCAGCAGATTGAATGTTGGTTCCTGTAAGAAATTTTGGTATTCCTTTAGCATTAGACAAGAAAAATTTCCCTCTTTGACATATACCAGAGAATTTACTGAGCCATCGGCTCTAGTCACCATCTTCACGAATCTTGACTCCCGGTACAACCTTCTTTCTTGCCCCCCGAACACTAGAATAGTTGCATAAGTGAGGTCATGCTTGATTAACCCTCCAATTTTAGCACCCCATGATCTAGATAGCAACATCTCGAACTGGGGTGGGATATCAACAACCATTATGTCCATAATGACAGTCTTGGTTGGGATCTGGGCCAAGTTTACCACCAGATATTTAATCATCCCGAGGCATTTGAATCTTTTAGAGTCAAAAGAATAGAGATACTTATACGATCGAGTGATTTGCAATCCCAGTTGCTCCATGACCGAAAGAGGTAACAAGTTATGTGATGCCCTTGAATCTAACATGCAATTATGCAGCAAAAAATCATGAATGACTAAAGATACATAAAAAGGTGGGGTTGCAAAATCCAATTATTCTACATGGGGGCCAAATACTACCATGGGCCTTTCCTCTTGAAGGTTAAAAGAGTTTGGTGGTGGAGTTACTCCATGAGGAAGCATGAACTGAGAGACTTGAGCTTTATAAGAAGGCTACTTTATGAGTTCGACTAAAGGAACAAAGATCTTAACTTTTTCTAGCTCTTTTTGGAGATTAAACATAGTAGGACCCTTTTTCAACAATGATCTCTTCGAGTTATTTGGGGAGGATAGGAGGTTTTTCATCAGTAGGGACATGTTTTGGATTTGAAAGAGGATCAAGTGCTGAATTGGATGAGGATGAAGGAGTACCTTTCTGACCTGAGGGTTCTTCAATAGGCTTCTTACCTCTATTATCAATATTCTGAAAGGCCGAATCCTTCAAAGGTAACTCTTCTTATTGATCTTGAGTATGTGTCCTTTTCCTAGAAGACCAAAGTTCATACTTCTTTTGGAATTGGGCTTGCATGAAATCCAAGAACTATCTGCAATAATCATCAATGTCAAGATCTTTAGTGGGGTTCGATTTCTCTTCCTCTTCCTCCTCTGGGAGACATATATCTACCTCCTCCTCTTCTGAATAGGTGAGGTACTAGTCATCCTGTCCATTAGAAGCATCTTCAGTAGGACCCTCCATTTGTCCTTCCAAATACAAGGGGGGTTGTATGTGCTCTTGCTGCTCCTTTTTGTCCCTTTGAAATATCTACAGAGGTGGTTTGAGATACTGTGGGTTATATCCTCTATTGGGAGTAGTCTAAGATGGCCGAGATGAGGCATTATTTTCTTCAAGTTATAGTTTCACCATATTATTTGAAATATTCTTAATCATTTTGTTCATCTCCTCAATCTTATAATCCGATACCTCCCTTTCTTGGTTTGAAGAAGAGACTTCTTCTTTACCCCTTTTCTTGAAGTCGTTGTCCAAAATTCCTTTAGATTTCCATATGGAAGAAAAGTTATATTCCACCTCTAATGCATCGGTTCGAGCTTGGTCTAGAGAAGCAGATTCCCTCTCCCTTAGATTTAAACCAAACTCATATTCAAATGCTCCCACAAACACTACCTTAGCAGCTGTCTGAGGGGGCTTCATATCGGCAGGTAGGTTGGTGTATAGCTTGTTAAATATCTTTATAAACTTAGACACAACTTCATTATGTATTTTATTTAAAGAATTGAATTCTATGAGACAATGACGATGATCTCTTTTCTCTCCCCACTTTTGAGTGAAAGAATTTTCCATCTCCTCCCAATTAGTGATGGAGCAGTCTCCAAGAGTCTTAACCACTTCCGAGCTTCCCCATCCAAATATTGAACGAACAAACTTAGCACTACGTCCATATGTTCAACATTGAAATTATCTGTGAAAGCACAGAAGTCTTCCAGATGCTTTTGTGTAGCACTACTGTCTTCCCCTTTAAATCGGGGTAAGAGCTTCATGTAGTCTTGGGGCATGTCATTTAGAATATATGGTAATGCCAGGGGGGCATATTTTTTTAAGAAGAAGCCAAGAACTGCCATGGGAGGGGGTGGAGCTAGAGGGAGATTTTGATGAATGACAATGGGAATATTCTGAACGCTGGTCTATGAATTGGCTTGGGCAAATGGAATCTGAGGGGTGGTCACCTGCTTTATTTATTTACTTTCCGGAGTGGGATGCAAGAAAAATATTGAAGTATATATTGACTTTGCTTCATCTTTTTCCTCTGAATGCTCAGGGAAAGAGTTATCTGGTGGGTATTCTAGTACTATGGCAGTGGAATTAGGGCCTTAGAATTGAGCTTGTTGAGAGGAAGATGGAGAGTCTTCTAGAGAGAACCTGGGTATATCAATATGTGTAGGTTGCTTTTCCTTCTAGATTCGTTTGAATAAAATTTTGTCTGGGTCAGATACATAAGGAATTCTTAATTGAGAGGTATCTGACCTTAGTTAGGGCTTATGTAAGCCAGGACTACAAATGGATTTTATACTTTAAAGGACAATGGAGTCGCCAAGGTGTGGGATCTACAACTCTCAACCCTTCGTGCTCACCTAATTTTGAAGGGTGTATATGATTTTGTCATACCCAGGGATAAGATATTTCAAATTCGTCCTCGGTAATGACACGAAAAAGATGTTGTAATTCCTAGAGACAACCCTGAGTTGTTAAAGACCAGTGCCTAGGACATCTTATGTCAAGAGTGTTTAGGAAGAGTTTGTCAGCTTAATAATATAAGACCTGTTGTTATGAAAAGGATTTATAGTTTTCTAGGATGGGACCAAGACATCAGAAACATAGAGTAGATAATAATTACATCTAGTAGTAGAACATAAGGGTCAATAAGCATACATCAAAGGAAGACCTAGATTTAATTGCTGTGAGGAGGGCCAAACATGAAATCAATGAAAAGTTATCAAAATAAATGGGTGTGGAAACAACGGAAGCAAATGAAGGAAATATTAACAACAGGCAGGCTTATTCTAGCATAAGAATCCACCTAAGCTAATATTAGAAGAAAGATGGTGAATGTGAAGCAAAACGTGAACAAAATATCATGCTTCGATCCATATTTAAAGTGAAATAGAAAAAGAGATATGAGTACCTTTACATAGATAAATTCACATCTAAATAATGAGCACTCGCATTCAGAAATCTTACGATACAAAGTGAGTAATGGGAATACCACGAAAATTTGTATTAATGCATAACAGAGGGAAAACAGACTGTAACTTATCTCATAAGGAATCCACTACACAACGGAAAAAATATGCTTCAATTTCCCATGGGACCTTTCAACATGTACTGTGAAAATGCCTTAAAAATTTACAAAAAATAACATTCATGATTAGCGGTCTCTGTTCTAGAAAATCTGGAACCCTATCTCATCTTTTGAGTCTATCCTTTATAACTTTCAGCTGAGCCTTTACAAAAGATATTCCTTAGACAAAATATTCCTCGATATCTCTTTCTGTTTTGGGTCTCTATAAAAAAAAAAAAAAATTATGAGGAACACGACATCTCATTACATACATTGTGGCCTAGGAGAGGCTCTTAACTAAAATAGCAACATTAAACTGAAAATGGAAAATGCATAGGGTGAAATTGAGATTTCACCCAATAATACAAACTTAAGAAATAAATTAAAAAGGATGTGTGGGCCACATCATGAGTTTCATGTTTTTCAGCGTGACAGATCGCCTGATGTCTACAGAGGTGGTTGAATTGATGATGGTGATGAGATCGTTCTGTGGTTGGAAACATACAAAGACTGTTGAGAGGGTGTGGGAGCTAGAACATGAGCATACTCACTACATTTTTTCCATACTTCTTCCTCCGGAGCTGGCATCGTGGAAACTGTCTCAACCAGTGCCTGTATGTCTATGAGTTCTATGTAATCCACTCGAACAGATAAAAATTGTCTGACCTGGTAGAGAAGGAAGAATTCTTTTCCCAGAGCGGTTACGATTGTCTCGGCTTTTAGGCGGGCAGTATTCTCAGAGGGAAAATCAATCCTGTTCATTTCACCCATCACTTTCTGTTCATAGGTAGTCAGTTCAAGGAAAGTAGCTGTGTAAGGGTGTCAACATGATGGGATACCTACCTCCACCAACTTATTCCATTCTTGATCGAACCGTTCCACTCCACTAGAAAACCATTTTAGGCCATTCAGTTCGGTTTCCTTCTTGATTACCCTTATGACTTCCATCACGCTTCTGAAATGGTTGGGGATCCCTTGAGCAAGTAAATCCTCTGGAATGTGCCCTTTCAGGTATTGGATGTACTTCTTAGCTGTAGTGACCTTTGCTTCCCCTTCTGCACATCCCTCCTGTACTGCCCTCTGAAAGTGCGAACAATGATTTTCTTGGCTTCCATCAAAGTGAGGAAATTCTAGTGTTGTCGGACCTCGATCATTATATCAGTCCAGATGAGACGTTTTTCCTCCAAAAGTGTCATGTTGCCTTTTATCTAAGAATTCAATTCTTTGATGGATTTTTCTTGCGCCTACTTCTCTTTTTGCAACTTTTCGACCTCCGTCTATAAGAACGAGATTTCCTTCTTCTTTTCTTCTAGTGTAGTTTCCAACTCCACTATTCGATGGCGACTGTATTTGCTTCATTCTATAACACTTTTAAGTCAGATAGAGCCTTGTTCAGTGGCTCTATCATAGTTCCAGGTGCATTAGATGTCGAAGTCACGCACACATGTTGGTCCCATTCAATTTGCAAACCAGACAATCTCTGTTTTAAATCTGAAATCTCAGCTGTCATTTTAGCAATGTCCTCTTGGTGCTTGACCAGAGAAGTATTAAGAGTTGATTTCTCCCTTTCCATTTGGACCAAATCATCGGTCTACACATGTTCTCCACTGGGTATGTTGAGCTTCTTTCTCAACTCATAATTCTCGACTTGCAGGTCAGTGAGAAGCTTCTATCGCACTGAGTCTGGGTCTCCCCCTTTGTCTTTTATTGTCTTCCTGAGGGTATATAGTTGGTTACTTATGGCTCTAGTGCTAGATTTATCCCTTTTCTACTGCTCCAGAACAACTCTGTGCTTATCCTCCAATTTTCTCAAGGCAAGCGCTAGTTTCAGTACCTCGTCATGCAGCATGTCTCCAACACATTGATGTCAACCGAGCTTATCTGTCAGGGGGACATTAGTTAAGTTAAGCGCAATATCTAAGGCTTGGTAGTAGGACCCATCAGCTATAGGCTGAGGCACTGCCTGATGAATGGTAGTTATGAGCTACTCTTTATCCATGTTTAGCTCAATGGTGAGTCAAGTATGGTATTTGTCAATAAACCCGGCTAATTCAGCCTTTAGCTTACTTCTCGTTTCCTTGTTCCTGGTACGTATCTCTTCCCTTACTTCTGTCTGTCTGATTGAAATTGCCTGTGATATCCCAGAAGGGCCTGATGAAGAGGTGTCATCAAGAGCTACTGTGAATCCCGCCTTGTTTTATCATGCCTCCCATATCTAGGAAAATCCTCTTGAGATGGCTACTCTAGGATCTCCTTTGGCCCCTCAGTTCTCTGTTTCTTGTGGGGATGGATTTCATCATCAATATTCATACCCACAAGGCTTCAAGAAGCACCCACTTCATCTACTTGTCCCCTTATTTCTGTCTCTGTGGATGCATTGTCGCCCCTTCCTTCTGTTGCTGAAGACTCAGCTTCCATTTGTGCATTCAAAGGCCATGCATTAAGGTCATCTCTCCATTCAATGAGGGGCCTAGTCTCATGTACATAAGCAGTTGACTTAATCTTACTTTTTCTATTTGAAATGACTCCGTTTGGGTCATATGGCCAGACTTTCCCTTGTCGTAGGTCCATCCCTTGAAGTAACATTTACACAGTGGAGAGGGCATGCCTTGAGTTTATGGTGAAGGGGTCGACTGAGTTTGGGAGTTTGAGAATATATCCCTTATTCATAGGTACGAAGTGGATCTGGTCGGCTCTTAGGGTTTGACAGATGTATTCGAGGGAAAAGATGCATATTTCTAGAAACACCAGCAAATGGTAAGGAGGTACTTCCGTGCCATAAACCCTGATCTCAGGGTAATCGTCATACATGTACCATTCCCCTGTGCTGTCTTCCTTGTCGAATTGTAGCCAGTCCTTCTACTCAGGAAAAATTCTAGGTGGAGGATTGTAATGCACAATGGTATAGGCTATGGACATGAAATGATTCAAGAACTAGATATACCCCTTCCCCCCAGGCTGCTGTCGAACTGAAAAGTTCCATTCTAAGACCGTTCTTGGTTGATAATTTGTCTTCAAATATTTTTTGAGGCCTAGGTTCTCAAACCTATCGGCATGTTCAAACAGAAATAAGTAAAACACTAAGGATAAAAACTTGAAAGACTTAGTAGACAAGAACTCTTCGAACAGGGTTTGAATCATGGAAGCAAGGAGCATGAGAATATTCAAAAGCGTAGCCTTTTGTGACATATGCAACAAGAGCGTTATGAATTATTTGGACACAAGCTCAACATTTTTGAGACCTAACATCCCTGCGATAAGAGCCAAGATTGGTTGAACCTCATCTACGAAGGAGGATAATGGAACCACATTTGAGGACAGGATTGTAGTTAGCTGACATCGGATATAAGGCTGAGAAAGTCACTTTGCTGTCTCCATGGAAGTTTTGAGAACTGACAAGAAAGAGATAACTCGGTGAACTTAACATAATATTGACTGAGGGGAAAAAAGAGGAATTTATTTATGAGGTCAGGTGAGATGCGAAATATTTTATTTCCTTGAGTGGACAAGAAAAAGTCCCTATGCTCGTCATAGGATTCACAGAGCCAACTGATGAATTCAGGCACTGGGTGTGTGGCTGGCACTATCTGATAGTAGAAACCCGACTTGACCACTCTGAACATATCCTGACCCTTTAAATACTTCTCGAATGACCTGGGTCTAATATGGGTTGCACTGAAAGGGTAGGACGGATCATGGATTTGGGCATGGGCGTCGACAAGGGGTTCTAGTCTAGGGATGGTCCTAGTTTCGCAAGCTTGAGGGGTTTCAGGGTCAGACTTCCTAGACTTCATCTTCCCCATGGCCATTCAAAAAACAAAAACTGAAGGAAAATGAAGACATGAGGGAATGGCTAAATACCTGAAAATAGTGGGGGAATATGAGGGGAAAGCGACGCAAGACCTAAAAATGACCTGGTTCTTGGATTTCACCCTTAGCTGCACGAAAAAACACGTAAAAAAAATATTTTACCTAATCGGGGAATGAGACAGGGTTAAATCAGCCCGATTTTTACAGAGAACGAGGCAAGGATAGAAAATGTAGGGCTGACGTCATAAGGACATCGACAGTGGGACGCGTGGAGGTTGACCATTGGCTTAAGGGTGCCAGGTAGATGAGAACCACGCGCCAGTGTCATGCTAGTACCGATCTCGTACCACCTTCCCTAGGACTTACCTTACCTTTACTTACAGAGCGATAGGTGTTCTCTTGGGCGGGTCCACTTGACACTCCAACGGGGTTTGGAAAAGATTCACGTTCCCTTCCAACACCCCATGGAACGTTTACCATTCATCCCACCTGCGCATTACATCATATGCTTCCGGGGGTAGACCTCCAACTTACCCCGTTCGTCATTAGTACCCCCGAAACCATGTATGTCTGGCTTCACCTTTGGCTATCTGATATACGACTATGACCCCGCTTCTGTTAATTTTTTAAAAACCTTAAGTACTATGCCCATGCTCTTGTCATGAGAAAAATTCAAAACATACCACCTTTATGCTTTCTTGACCCGCTTATCATTTCTTATTTTATTTAAGTTAATCCTCTTATCGCTTGGGGTGAGTGCTAACTAAACAACATGGAGCATGTTTTGTTTGAATTTTTTTGGAAAAGTCCTTACACCATGCACTCAAATGGAGATAACAATGTTTTATGTTTACAAGAGCTGAATGGAGAACAATTATTTGGAGATCCTGTCAATGGCAGGATGCTCAAGCACTATTTTTGTCAAGGGTCCTAGTTTCAAACTTTCATTCATTGTACATAACATTTCATGATGAGAGATCATAAAAATAAAAAACACAAAAATAGTGAAAGAAGGAAAAGAGGGCAGATTTGAAAAAGAGGTACAACCCCATACCCAAAAATGAGTACTACTGAAACTATGCAAGCCTAAATGCCACTACTTGTTCAAAAGAGTCTTTTTCAATCATTTAGCCTAATCGTAGATGAACATGTTTTCAATTTATTGCTGATAGGTTAGTGAAAGAGAAATTTTCAAATCATCTAAACTTGAATTTTCGATAGGTGTAGATTAGGAAGAAAAGATACTGGTTCTCCATGCTCAAATCTGAACCAAAGAGAAATATGGGAAGGCTTAAAAAATGATAAATCATAGCCCTCATACTTTCTAGTTTTTTTTATACAAACATAATGTCTGTGTGTAGCTTGTCCTAATGCCACATCCCATGGTAAATCATATAGCTTAATCTTGGTTCAAATCATGTTTTCAATTTCATGTCAATAGATTAGAGAATGAAGCCTATCAAACAACTTAATCTTGATAGATGGTTAGTCTAGGTAGAGAATAAAAAGGTTTACTTGCATAATCTGAACTCTTAGAAGTAATAAGGGTACTAGTAGATAGATTTTTTTTTCTTTCAAAAGAATAGAATGTCAAGGGTTTTCCAGTCCAAGTGCACCCACAAGAAGAAAAAAATGATAGGAAAAAGTAAGATGGGTAGGTAGAGATGAGTTTGAAGCAAACATGTCTTTAATATTTTAAGATCACAACTTTAAAAGAAACATCAGCAAATACAAGAAGAAAAATATGCCCAATGGATGAGGCACTGGTCTTCATAAACTCAGAGATCTCATATCTGAAGTTCTGGACACCTCCTAAAAAGGAGCTGCCCTCCCCAAGTGGAGCCATTGTTAGTCATCAATATTTTTTCTATTTTGTATATGACTAAATACTTGTCCTAGATTTCTAAAAACAAGATTCATGAATATTGTGAGTTTTAGAAATCTCACTTCTTTCATTATCCTTAAGATAATTTTTTCACTATTATACTACTCTTCCATTCCCTCGTTAGCCTATCACTCCTAGAAGACCCCTCATAATCTTATGCCACTCATATTTTCCCCATTTTCACACTCACAGCCTTAGTACTCTATGTTTCCCATGCTTAACCTTTTCACTTTCCATCTAAGATTTCCAAACAGCCTACCCTTTTCCATGTTCATCAAATGCCTCAAGCATTGATGGTATTAAAGCTACCTTTTTTGGCTCTTTAAATAAATCAAGTACATTGGATTTTGGATCCTCAACACATCTATATGTCCAAAAACTCTTTTTTTCATACTTGAAAACCATAATCCAATGCTTCCAAATCAAAGAGCCTGCTCACTAGGTCACTAGGGTTTCATAGGTTGTAGGGTTAGTCTTGGTGTTCTTAAATCACTGTTTTTCATGTGTCAATAAGGTGACTCAAATGGAAAAGAAGGTCAACATCTATTTTTCCACAACTAGATCAAGAAGAACTTCAAGGAAGATTGCTTTTCCAAGGACCAAATTCTGCAAAAGGACAGCTGTCCATTTTGACATTTCTATAGGAGTGTCAAGGTGGCTATCAATCAAAAATTAGGTAAGGTAAAAGGCCAGTTCCTCACTGAAGGAAATCCACATCAAAGAAGGAGGAAGCAACCTATGTTCAAGGAAAATCAGGATTTCTAAAACTAATTATACTAGAAATGTGCCAAGCAAGGAGCCAATGCAGAAAACCACAAGGATAGAGGCACATCAGCACAAGTAAGAATGAATTGAAGATTTTTAGAAAATATAAATGAAGAAGGGAAAAATGTAAGGTGAACTGGACAGAAATTGATGAACTTGAAAGGGCTATAGAGAACTTAAAAGACAACATTGATGATTTTTCTCTAACATCCCTAAAACCTCAGGTTTTGGAAAGATAGGCAAAGTAGGTGAAATGAAGATGAGAAGCCTCCATGATGACAGCAGGAAGAGAGTTTGAATAAGCTCTTGAAGATTACCTCCAGGGTATGCCAAGGTAATAATACTTCACTGCCTCAAAGAGAAATAATGCCAAGAGTATCAGTGTGATGGAGGTCAAGTTTTCAAGAGCAGTCAATTTCCCTCAAAATGGTCAAAGGAATAAATGCCTAGGGTTGATTTTCAAGATGTGAAATCAAGCTAATCACGAGGTTACTGATTATGTGACTAAAGTTGTCAAAATACAAGAGCATCAAACAGGACAAAAATCATTATGTCATGGCACATGCAAATCAGAAGTGGCCAAAGAAAGTTAGCATACAGGATAGTGAAAGCTATGAAGCTTGTCAAAGATAGACTTAGCATGCCTAAGGATCAAGTGAGGAAGATGAAAAAAAGGTTTCTCAGTCACCCATTAAGCAAAGGGAAGTTTAATCTCCTAGTTAAGAACAAAGAGGTACTTTTTTAAGGGGTGCTGCCACCATGCACATGCCTAAAAAATTGTAAAAAGATCAACAAACAGAAACAGACCAAAACACAGTGAAATATGGTGACTTAAACAGCCATTTGCAAAACAAGTTTTGAAGGCATCAATAGGCCAAAGGAAGTTAGATTTCACCTTTTCATAATGCTGAAGAGAAACAAAGAAGATGATCAGGAGGAAAAGGAACCATTTTTATGTTTTCAAGGTCACGCACTCCAAAGGGCGAAAAGGAATATCAATGAAATGACAAAAAGGTTAAGGAACATTACAAAGTGGGTTTGGGCAAAAATAAATTTGTGTGTCCAAGAATATAAAAGTCAATTTTCTTAATCACTTGACTCATTGTGCATTTGAGGAGAGAAAAAACCCTTCAAGGAAGAAATTTCTAAGTTTTGGACCGTTTCTGGGCCAAGTTACTGGCGCTATGCTCAGGACCCGGTGCTACACTCACAGGACCCGGCGTTGCACAAATATGGGTCTCCACAGTGCATTTTTTGCACTGTGATGTGCGTATAGCTGCATGCACTATGAATACAGCCTAGAGCTACACCTAGGCTAACCTAACACACCAAAAACCTGGTGCTATGCTTAGAGGCAGACCTGACAGGCCCTACACTATGCACAGAGTCCTGACTCGCCTAGGATTGCCAGTGCTGCGGCAAGAAAGAGGCACAACTCGCCCAAGGCTCAGGAAATGCTATGATCAGAGAGACCCAACAGGTCTTTTCCTACCTAGCGCTGTGCCTAGGGGCTGGTAGGCCTGCATGAGGCGTACAACGCTGTGCCTAAAGGACCTGACAGGCCCAGTTTCTGCCAAGCGATGCACTTAAACCTGAGAAGCCTCTCCCACCTAAAAAATTTCAAAGGCTCACCAAGGACACCTACAAATCACCTCCAAAGACCTACAAACAAGGTAAAAACTGGCAGGTCATTTTTTTCCATCCTTCTCCAAGTATTTTTGTGATTTAGTGGTTAAAATAATTATTAAACCCTAGTTATTGGAAACCTTAGGTCTTCATGGCAAATAAACCTCTATTTTTGACCTCTAAGAAAGTAAATTTAATTTGAAGGGAGGTGTGAACTAGGGTAATCACAAATCAATTCAATATTAAAGCCCTCATCAAGCTCAAAGCAATTCAATCCTAAAACCTCACCTCCATCTCACTATTTTACAAGAGCTATCCTCATCAGTGTCATTTCACTCCTCCTGCCTAAGTTTCAAAAGTAGACCCAAGTTTGTCCAAAAAAACCCTAATCACCATGTTAGGAGTAGAAGATAATGTCAACAGTGAAGGAGGCCAAATGTCTATGAGGCCAAAGCACAAGGGAGGGAAGGTAAATAGGTTTGAACCCCATAACACAATGGATATCACTTCATCTCTGTAATGTTCCAAATTTTGCAATAAAGTATTTAGAACATTAATTTTTCTTTTATCTTAACAAAACGAATAAAATGGGTGAGGGAACCCATTGTAGCAATCTAATAAACACTCCTAAGGTGAAAAAAGTCACTTAAGTGGCTTAAGATACTAGCCCCAAGTGTGAAAAGGGCCAAAGGCAAGTAAGCTAGACCATGGTTGACCAAATCAACAACGTACCCTAAGAGGGGAAGCTTGCAAAAGAACATTGCATAGTTGGAGTGGAGGGAAAATTTGAAATGAGAGAAACCCTAATGTGAGTAGGGTCCATGCACACATTGCATAAAATATGAAGGAAAGCCATTGTGGAGATCATTCTTTGGAGAAAGAATTTGGAGGTTGAAGCTCTCTTCAACTTTGTGCTGCTTAGCACGAGAGGGATTCATGTTTAGGAATTCCCTTCTCTTCCATGGGAGGACATGGAGAGATTTTTCTTCATATTCCTCACATCTTGGCTTGAGGCCAAAGCAGTAATTTTCAGCTACTGCGTTATTCTTGCAGCAAGAGAACACTGGAGTTGTTGGTGTTGTAGTGAGGGACCTTCATCACCACTTCCGGAGCTGGTTTGTAGAGAGGAAGTTCATTCCTTCTCTATGAGACCATCAAACGACCTTATCAGAGCTTTATTGCAGATTTGGCATCAGGCCATATGTTTTCTCTCATGCCCAGTGATGTCTCCTTCCCTTACAGCGTTATCTTCAGAGGTGGGTTGCACAAGGGATTCATTTGGTGCACTAGTGAGTGCAGTTTTTAGTAAGGGGATCAGCCCCTTAATTTTGGAGATAATTGGAGGAGGTTTGCACATATATTGTAGCACTTCCCATCCTCTTCCATGTTGTATTATATTTGAGCTACAGTAGCTACCCAGCTACTCCGACATTTTTCTGTTTTATGTATTTTAGCCAATCCCTTAGAGGATTGATGTAATAATGTTTTCTGGGTTTGAGATCTTTCTCCCCCTTCTTTATTTGAGCATATATTGTTATATCATCTTATATATATCAATATGCAGTCATTTTCCCTCATAGACTGTGCAGTTACAGAGTAGCTGGATCATGTAGCAGTGTATTCACTTGTTTTATGTACATTTCCCTTTGAGGCTGATTTGAGCTCACCTTGAGAGGCATTTTCCTCAAGGAATTTGTCTTACATTTGCTGCTGCATATTATATATCAGATTTTTACTCTTCTTACATTGCATGAGGCATTATTTCACTATTTTTACATATTGAAGTTTTAATACTTTTGAAGGGTTTCTCATTGAGCATTATTTCAGTATACTTGTTGGTGGGAGATCTAAATAACCTGCTTAAGGTTATTTCTTTGAGCTTATATTCTGCAGGGAGTTTATATCAGATATATTCTAAGGAATCCCAGCAATGTATTGCCTTATTTTCACATGGGATTCCTTATACAACATCCTCATGGGCAGCTGCAGCAGAAATTTCTTGAAGGGAATTATTAGCTCTTGACAATTTCTATTGGCAGAGTCTGCTAGTGGGCCAGGTAGCTTCTGGATCTCATCCTTCCTTGTGAAGGTGATATATCCAATAAATTCCCCTGCATTAAATCTCTAAGATAGTTCAGTGATGATTGTTAATACTCCCGGAGGTGGAAAATAGGAATATCTCAAGATATTCCCAAAATTGCAGAAATTTCCCCATTTTGATCATTACAGTGGTATCAGAGCTTCAAACTTGGCTCAGCCTGTGAAGTTTGAATTTAAGAGAAGAAGAAGCCAGAATGATGTAGAGGATGAGATTCATCTCATCAATTTTTAGATCCAGCAGCAACCTGTCCAAGGAGGTTGAGGAGGCAGAAAAATGAGAAGAGGAAGGACCATGCACTTCCTATTCTCACAGAGGAGCAAAGCAGAAGCATGGAGAACACTTGGAATTCAAATTCTGAGTGAGTATCTTGCTGAATAGGGAGAAAAACCTAGAGTATTCCAAGAGACTCTATCTTCTTCACACTTGTTCAGCAGGAAGAGGAAAGAACTTGGTGGTTCAGCCATGGGAGGCATGCAAGGGTTTCTACTCTTGTTGATTTTTATTAGATCTTGATCAGAAGATTTGGCCAAAGGAGGGAGGAGCCCTCACCACCAGAGGCACATGCCAGCACTGTCACATTCATGGAGGAGCAGCCTCCACCTTCAGTTATTGAGGTAGCCAACACATTTGGGGAAAATACTCTTGCATGCATAGAAGACCTTCCAAACTTTACCAAGGTATGCATGAGTTTTCATTTCCTATTGGTTCAATACATGCCATGAGGGGTTGCATACCATGGAAAGCTATTGTCTAGAGCAGGAGCCTTTCACTATGCTATGCCATTTTGAGGAAAGAAACCCTCATCATCCTCATGCACTATTGATGAGCCATGCATCACATGTGTGGGTGGGGTTTATAAATTTTGTTGTGAAGGATATTGCATTTCAATGTCCCATGAAATGCAAAAGGAGAAATATGTTTTGGGATGATGGTAGCTCTTATGAAAGAGGTACCATGTGGCAGGATACTCACACCAGAGAGTAGAGCTTTATGGATGATGTATGCCCAGCTGAAATGTGGAGGATCCATAACCCATAGGTTCCAGGATCATTTCACACCTATTGCATTTGATGGAAAAAGGGGAGAGTATGGGTGCATCATGATGGGGTGGAATTTCTCTTTCCACTCATTATGTTCCCATTTCAGATTGGGTATGGTGGAAGTATAGGGGAGCAGCAAAAATTCTTGTTGCTTAGATTTCGTTTGGATGTTGTGGGAGCAAGAGGAGGCACTAGCATGGTGCAAGAGGATTTCTCTTTGATCTTTGATGCCCAAGCAACACTTTCTTCATGGGAAGAGCTCTACATTTGCAGCAACATGATGGGAGGAGTTTTTGGAAAGGATCTGTGTCAAATATGGGAGATTTGAGTTGAAAGTGGCCCTACTCCAAAGGCCATCAACGATGTCACCTGAGAGCTTGGATTACTTGTTGGAGTGTTCTCAAAGCCAATTCACAAGTGATATACTTTGGAGGCATGTAGATAATGAGCATTAAGGATTAATGGAGGAGAGCACTCCTCACTACATTTTGAATTTCTTGGCTTGGTTTCACAAGTGAAAGAAGAGGGATCTACATGCAATGTTTATGGGTTCTTCTCTCATGCATTTTCATGAATATTATTCATTGATGGAGGAGTCCACTTGGGAGGGATTTCTAATGGATGCATATCAACATATGGCTAGATGCATAGCCCAAGGATGATGAAATGGTTGGCACAACCACTCCCCTACTATGTTGCAGTAAGGGGGACACTTCACTTGAGCCATTTCAGCTCAAAGGCCAAAGTACATGATAAGGGAGGCAATCATTTGCTTTATGTTTGGCACTCTCTTGTTTTTATGATCAACATGTTATATCAAGGAGGATATTTCCTTCTTGCACATTATGTCTGGCTATACTTATGGTCTATTGCAGCAAGAATGATGGCCATCTTATGGGTGGTTTGTGGGGGAAAGCCACATAGTTTTGGTGTGCACCTTTGGCACCAAATTTTGTTTTCATGATCACATCTTGAAGGATGAATGTGGCAGAAAACAAGTGGCTGAAAAGACACTTGTTACTTTCTATTTTGAGGCAGGCCAATGATGCCCTACGTTGGTTCCATCCATGGAACTATATTTCACCTCCTTGCTCTCATAAGTTTATGCTTCCATGTGTTGCTGGTGGAACGCTGGTCAGAGGAAGCACTGTCTTGGAGGAGGGAAATAAATTGAAGATTCCCATTGGAGTATGATTCTTCCTAATTTTCATGTTTTATGTTTAAGGAGAAGCAATGGGCAGCCCATGATTGCCAAACTTCATCTCTTTCATTCATGAGGGAGGAGTTATTTAGAGAGTTCAAAATTTTGGAGGAGGCATTTCATGGTTTGTATGATTGATGGGGTGGCTTGGGTCTCTCATGAAGGCCATTTATTTCAGCCATATATCAACAGTAGCCCCATATGTATCATGAGGAGGGAGAGACTCATTGGGTGGATGTGCCCTTTGGGAGAAAATACCTCCATTTTGAAGCACATTCTCCAAGGGGAGTATCGAAGATGATATGGTCACCATGTGCAGCCATGTGTTTCTTTTTTTCCATGAGGTGAACCATATGATTTTTTGGATGCCATATGTGGATGAATTCCATCTCATCACATATGAGATGATTTGATCCAACTTGATTTGTAGCGTTGGAGGAGAGGTCCTTAGGGATCTAGACTTCATCTTTCCCCTTGAAGGCAACACTATTGCAACCCAAGTTCAGCTTTCACTCCACATTCATCATAAGTGGAGAAGAAGATAGCATGGGGTAGGCTATGAAGCTTACCAAGTTCAGAAATTTAGCCCACCTATTTCTCATGAGCACAAGGTGGAGGAGTACTTTTAGAAGTTGCCTAGTTGGAGGGTGACCCATTTTTCTTGGTTGATTGCTTGAGGATGGAGGATCTACATGAGGAAATTTCAGACTCCATGCCTTGAGTGGAGGATTTTTTTGTAGTTCATCCTTGCTCTTGCTTGAGGACAAGCAAGTTTTGGAAGCGAAGGACTGTAATGTTCCAAATTTTGCAATAAAGTATTTGGAACATTAATTTTGCTTTTATCTTAATAAAAGGAATAAAATGGGTGAGGGAACCCATTGTAGCAATCTAATAAACACTCCTAAGGTGAAAAAAGTCACTTAAGTGGCTTAAGATAGCAGCCCCAAGTGTGAGAAGGGCCAAAGGCAAGTAAGCTAGACCATGGTTGACCAAATCAACAACATACCCTAAGAGGGGAAGCTTGCAAAAGAAGATTGCGTAGTTGGAGTGGAGGGAAAATTTGAAATGATAGAAACCCTAATGTGAGTAGGGTCCATGCACACATTGCATAAAATATGAAGGAGAGCCATTGTGGAGATCATTCTTTGGAGAAAGAATTTGGAGGTTGAAGCTCTCTTCAACTTTGTGTTGCTTAGCACAAGAGTGATTCCTGTTTAGGAATGCCCTTCTCTTCCATGAGAGGCCATGGAGAGATTGTTCTTCATATTCCTCACATCTTGGCTTGAGGCCAAAGTAGTCATTTGCAGCTACTGCGTTATTTTTGCAGCAAGAGAACGCTGGAGTTGCTGGTGTTGCAGTGAGGGACCTTCATCACCACTTCCGGAGTTGGTTTGTAGAGAGTGTTGTAGACAATTTTGTCATCCCCTAGAGACAGTCTAGAGTTGCCATAGACCAGTGCCTAGGACATCTTATCATAGCAAGAGAACATGAAATATAGCTTGGTTGTAAAACAAGGAAATTATTTTAAATGGAACCAAACTCTCTCAGAAGCTGATACAAAGATAAGAATAATGTAGGAATAGCATGCAAAACTCCAATACAAAAGCATCAGACAGTTAAGAGACAACTTACTACAAAGAGGGCCAGTTCAAATAGTATGCCACAAAAATCAAATATCAGAAAGTGGATGCAATGAGGAAACATGAAGAAGATACTAGTTAGAATGAGGCTGATACCCAGATACACAAAAAAACCACATATGAGCTTATCCAACTAAGAATCCATACATGACAATGGCGTTTTAAAAGCACCCTCCTCAAGTAACTAATATAGCAGCAAATATGGATGAAATGAACATGGAATAGTATATCATGACTAGGCCTATTTAAAGCGCTTGACTAATCCAAGTATGGGCACCAACTAGGATGAATCCTTACTTAAGACCAGTGAGCCACACGCATTCTAGAACATGATACAAGAAGATACATAGCATGAAATGAGATATTATATTAACACATAAGAAAAGATTACATACTGTGGGATACCAAAGACCAGAATCCTCATTACAGTTATAACTCCTCCTTAGTGAGACCCTACAGGCTCTGAGCCTTCATACAGAAACTTTACAAGAAGTATACAAAGCCTTTCACTGCACAGTTTGCAGATAGAAATATGGAACC